>JAODAL010007200.1:0-127176 GCA_025379985.1 Phyllomedusa bahiana | reverse complement strand
GGGGACACCAAGGACTACCAATAAAGATATGAGGTGGCCTTTGTGACCAGTTTACCTCACAGCGCAGTAGACCCCAGGAACCAGGGGAGTAGTTGGTCTACCCTCACTTCGCCGTACGGAATAACCTATTGTACAGGGTGAAAAAAACACCAACAGAGGTGGTGGAGCAGTTGGTGGTACTCCGCACTCATGTCCACGTGGTTTTGGGATTAGCACAATCCCATGTGTTAGGGGGACTCTTGGGGGCGGAGAAAACTAGGGAGCGGGTGGAGCGAAACTTCTACTGGCCCAGTATCTATAAGGCAGTGGAAGAGTTCTGTCAGTCCTTTCCGGAGTGTCAGGTCCACGCCCCTAGACCCCATTTCCGGAGTCCATTGGTTCCTCTGCCCATTATAGAGGTGCCATTTGAGCGGATTGGCATGGATCTGGATCGTCCCCTCCCTAAAATCGGCCAGAGGACACCAGGATATCCTAGTGGTACTGGATTATGCCACCCGCTACCCCGAGGCTATACCCCTCAGAAACACCTCCTCCAAAGGGATAGCTAGGGATCTGTTCCACCTATTCACCCGTACAGGTCCCCAAAGGAGATCCAGACGATCAGGGCACTCCGTTTGTCCAAGGTGACCAAAGAGCTGTGCCCCTGCTAAAAATTACCCACCTGCACACCTCCGTGTACCATCCCCAGACCGATAGTCTGGTCGAGTGCTTTAATAAGACCTTAAAAGGGATGTTAAAAAAGGTGGTGGAACAAGGATGGAAGGATTGGGATCGCCTTTGCCCTATCTTATGTTCGCCATCCGGGAAGTCCCCACAGGCCATCCACGGGGTTTTTCCCATTCGAGCTGCTACTGTAATGGGAGACACCCCCGAGGGCTCCTGGACATAGCCAGGGAGACCGGGAACAAGAGGAAACCCCCTTTCAGGAGTGTCATCGAGCACATAGCCGACATGCAGGAAAGGACGCGGCTGTTCTGCCCATTCTAAGGGAAAACATGCAGCAGAGGCAGGGAAACACAGACCCCGAGTTTACAACAGGACCGCAAGGTCAGATCCTTTCAGCCCGGGGACAGGGGCGCTATACTTGTCCACAGTAGAGAGCAAATTTCTAGCCAAGGGGCAACCCCCTATGAGATCGTGAAGGGGGTAGGTGAGTGAACTAAAAGGTTTTTCCAGCCGGGGGAAAGAAAGCCTTCCAAATATTAGGCCAAACCCTCATCAAACCGGAAGGACCGAAAAATCTGGGGTGTGAAGGGGTCAGGGAGGCCCCAAAAAGGGGTTCCCCCCTTCCCTATCTCAGAGTCCTTGTCGGGGTCAGGGAACCTAAGAGGAACGGGGGGTCTTCCGAACTCAAAAACGTACACATAGCTGTATGACAAAACAATTGAACTTTACTTCATTTTTAAATTGGTGCATAAAAGACATATTTCTATGGAACCCTTAGGCAATGAAAAACATGAAAACGTGGCAGTACTTAGCATAGCTTCTCCAGTTTAGGAGGTGAGTGAAAAAGTCCCATAGTAAACTAGAGGAGCCGATCATGCGAGTTGCGGGCCCAGTCCCCGCCAGCAATGTCTTCTCTGAACTGCCGCGGGACTGAGGTCATCAAACATGACATTGTCACCGAGCCGGCCAAAAGTTGCGGTTAAGCCATACGGGGTCCCGGGAAAACCCAGAGGCAACCCATATAAAGAGGTGAGGAAGATGCTAGCCCTAGGGGTCATAGAAAGTCCCAAAGTGGGTGGTCAAGCCCGATTGTGATAATTCCTAAGCCGGATGGTAGCTTGTGGTTCTGTAACAACTTCCGCAAGTTGAATGAGATCTCCAAGTTCGATGCCTATCCCATGCCAGGGTCGACAGCTGATCAGAGGTTGGGGACCTGTGAGGTATATGACCACCTTAGACCTCACAAAAGGGTATTGGCAGGTTCCCCTCACAGAGGACGCCAGGGAGAAAACAGCCTTTTCTACCCCAGAGGGACATTTCCAGTATGTGGTCCTTCCCTTTGGGGTTTCAAGGCGCTCCTGCGACCTTTCAGAGGTTTAAAGGGGCATCATCCTGCAGCCGCATAAAATTACGCAGCCCATCCTGGATGATGTGGTATCTACAGTTTCCGATTGGATTCCCATCTGGTTAAGGTGCAAGCGGTCCTAAACGCAATAGGGACCGCCGGGCTAACGACAACCCACAGAAATGTGCGATAGGGCTATAGGAGGCTCGCTACCTCGGCTACAACAATGGCCGAGGGAGCATCAAACCTCAAGTAGATAAGCTTGAAGTCATTAGGAATTGGCCTCAACCTGTGTCCAAAAAACAGGTTAGAGCCTTCCTTGGCATTGCAGGCTACTACGGGGGTTTGTGGCCCGCTTTGCCTCAATAGCTGCCCCTCTCACCAACCTCACCAAGGACGAAAATCCACCATAATAAAGGGGAATCCGGATGCTGAACAAGCCTTTCTGAAGCTAAAGGGGGGTTGCTCTTTTAAGGGAAAACCCGAATTTGGGCTACCCCCGTTTTCAAAAAGGAAATTCTTTATTTAAAGAAGATGCCCCGGGGGAAAAGGCTTAGGGTTGCAGTTTTGGGTCCCAAAAAGGGGGTTAAATGGGGAAGAACACCCCGCGTGTACCTCAGCCGGAAGTTTTGGGCCCAGCAAAAATAGAAGGGAAAAGTCTGGCCCCTAAAGGGGGGCAATCAAACCTGAGGTTTTACCCTAGGGGGGGAGGAAATTTAGGGTGATCACAGATCACCCCCCATTAAAACCCGGGTGGTTCCGGGCTCTGCAGGACTTCAAATTCTGTGTGGAACACCGTCCCGGGCCCCGGCAAGCAAACCCGCAGACCTTTACCCTAGGGAGGGGCACAGTTTTGGGGCAAAGGTGCCCCCACCCAACGGGTCGGGAGCAGGGGGGGGGGGATTTTGTAAGGGGCAAACCCGCGGAAAGGGTATTTTAACGGTGTATATACCCCGGCCGGGGTCCTTGCATGTGCCTTCAAAATGCCCCGGAATGCCCCCAAGGTAAGGAGCCTTGGGGGAATGAAAAGGCCAATTTTTGGGATAGGTTTCGACACTATAGACTGTCGACTTATTTTTTAATTTTTTAATTATTTTAGCAGGCTTCCAGCTTTTCCCGGGGTTTGGGCCCTTTTCATTGGGATTTGACCCTTTAGGGGCAGGGGGGGTTTCCCTACCCCCCAAAAGGGTTTCCCCACCCCAAAGGAATTTCCCCGGGGAATATATACTCGGAAAGGAAGCGGGACTGGGGGGGGGGGCACAATTTCCCGGCTTTTCAAGTCTGGAGAGGAAAACCCCGCTGGAGGACCCCAGCGGGAAAAAACTTACAAGCTGTTGGTAATTTTGGGCCCTTTGGGGGGTTGGGCCCCCAGGGGGGGCAGGCTTTTGTTTTGTTTTTTATTGTGTCTGCCTTGCTCTTTTTGTTTTTGTTTGCTGCTTAAATAATATACAGAGGCCCTGTATTTTGCTCCTGTAGATCTGTTTCTGCCTGAAAATTTAAAACATGTCCAAGACCCCAGAGCCGTTTAAAAGGGCTCCCCACAGGGTGGAGGATGCAATGGGAAAAATAAGGCGTACTCTCCGAGAGAGGGGGAAAACGGAAAGCAACGTATGCCCGGGGGGGAAAACCCGCTACCACACAGCAGTGGAGTGTTTAAAAGGGTGAGTTGGTAAACAGTAATTCAAGCAACACAAAACCTCCAGTTTGAGGGCGGCCAGCCAGCAAAAGGGGCCCCACGAGGAGCCCCATGGGGGCCCAAGCTGAAAACCAAAACCGGGCCGGGAAAATTGAGAACCCACCGGGCCATGGTGAAGGGAAAACAGAGGTAAACCAGACTCTGCAGAAACACTACGGGCCTTGGCGTAGGCCAGGGGGGGCCAAAACCGGGTGTGCAGTAAATTTCCCCCCCGGGTTTGGTGCAAATTTCCCAAAAAGTTTTTTTTTATTTTGTGCATCCCTTTTGCCTTGTTTTTTTTGTTTTGCTGTTTTAAAAAAAAAAAACGGGCCCCCCCGGGGTATTTTGCCCCTTGAAGATCGTCTCGCCCTCTGCCTGAAAATACACGTGTGCCAAGATCCCTGAGCCGCTAAAGCGCACACTATATTAATTGTATAAAGCAGGGGTGTAACTAGAGAAGCCTGGATAACTTTTGGATGTGGCCCCCCTAGTCACAAACTTTTTCCCCACTCCCTTAAAAAATAGCCGGGCAGTAACAAAAAATAAAACAAGGAGCAAATCCTTACCATACATATACCCAACATACTGCTCCCAAAACACATCCCATTTCCCCAAGGGGCCCAAAAAAACATTACCAAACATTACCAATAAGGGCTAAAAATTTAAGGACCCCATTATACTGGAAGAACATGACCACAAATTACCCCCACACAGGGCCGGGACAAGGCATTTTGGTGCCCTAGGCAAATACGGTCAATGGCGCCCCCCTCCCTCCTAAAAAAAAGGTGCCCTTCCCCCCCAAAAAAATGGGCCCTCCTGCCTAATTTTTCCCCTTTCCCCCCCCCGCCCAGTTACATCCCCCTCTACACCACACTCCACCTTGGGTCCAATTTTTCCCCTCTCGCCCCCAGTAACTCTCCCCCTTGCTCCAGTAACTCTCCCCCCCTTCCCCCAAATAAACTCTCCCCCTTTCCCCTCCAAACTCTCCCCCCCCCTCTCCAGTTAAATCTCCCCCTCTTCTCCGTAACTCTCCCCCCTTCTCCAGTAAAATTTTCCCCCTTGCTCCAGTTACTTTCCCCCCTCTGCTCCCGTTTCTCTCCCCCTCCCGCAACCCCGTTCCTCCCCCTTTTTTTGCTCCTTTTTAACTACCCCTTTGGGGCCCCTTTTTAAACTCCCCCCCTGCTTAGTTTTATCTCTCCCTCTGCCCCCAGTTCTTTTCTCCCTCTGTCCCGTTCATCTCTCCCCCTGCTCCAGTTTATCTTTCCCCCCCGCTTTCCTTTCATCTCTCCCCCCTGCTCCAGTTCATCTCCCCCTTTTTCCAGTTTTATCTCTCCCCCCGCTGAGTTCATCTCCCTTCCCCCGCTCCAGTTCATCCCCCCCCATCTGCTCCCGTTCATCTTGACCCCCGTCCCGTTCATCTCCCCCCCCTTGCTCCAGTTTATCTTTTCCCTCTGCCCCCAGTTCATCTCTTTCCCCCCTGTTTCCCGTTTTATCTCTCCCCCTGCTCCAGTTCAACTCTCCCCCTCTGCTCCCGTTACTCTCCCCCCCTGGTCCATTACCCCCCCCTTGCTCCAGTTTTATCTCTCCCCCTGCTACAATTTACTTCCCCTCTGCTCCAGTTCATTTTCTCCCCCCTGCTCCAGTTCCCTCTCCCCTCTGCCCAGTTTTAACTCTCCCCTCTGTCCCTTAAATCTCCCCCTCTCTCCAGTTTTTATCTCTTTCCCCCTGCTACAATTAAACTCTTTCCCCCCTGCCCCCGTTTACCTCCCCCCTTCCCCGTTCAAACCCCCCCCTCTGCCCATTACCCCCCCCCTCTGCTCCAGTTCACCCCCCCTCTGCTCCAGTTCACCTCCCCTCTCCAGTTCATCTCCCCCCCTGCCCCGTTCCCTCCCCCCCTTTCTCCCGTTCATTCCCCCCCTTGCTCCTTTTATCTCCCCCTCTGCTCCCCGGGTTTTCCCCCCCCTCTGCTCCCGTTCATCTCCCCTCTGCCCGTTCATTTTCCCCCCCTGCTCCAGGGTTTTATCCCCCCCCTCTGCTTCAGTTCATCTCTCCCTCTGTCCAGTTCATTCCCCCCCTTTCTTCAGTTTTCTTTTCTCCTTTTTTTGCTCCCGTTCATCTCCCCCTGCCCATTTTTATCCCCTCCCCCTTTCTCCAGTTCATCTTTCCCCGCTCCAGTTTATCTTTCCCTTTTGCTCCGTTTCTCTCCCCCTTTTCCCGTTTCCCTCTCTCCCCTTTCTGAGTTCATCTCCCCCTCTGCTCTAGTTCATCCCCCCTCTGCTCCAGTTCATCCCCTTTACCCCGCTCCATTCCCTCTTTTCCCCCGCTCCAGTTTATCTCTCCCCCGCTCCATTTTTCTCTCCCCCTGCTCCCGTTCATCTCTCCCCCTTTTCCCCGTTCATCTCTCCTCTGTCCAGTTTCACCCCTCCCCTCCCCATTAAACTCCCCCCCTGCTCCCCTTCATCTCCCCCCCTGCTCCAGTTCCCTCCCCCCCCCCCTTTCTCCATTCATCTCCCCCCCCTGCTCCCGTTCATCCCCCCCCTCTGCTCCTTTACCCTTTTTCCCCCCCTTTTAGGGTCCAGTTTCATCCCCTCTGCTCCAGTTCATCTCTCCCTCGGGGTCCAGTTCATCTCCCCCCCTTTCTCCAGTTCATCCTCCCCTCTGTCCAAATTCATCTGTCCCCTTGCCCGTTCTCTTCCCCTCGCTCCAGTTCATCTTCCCTCTGCTCCATTAACTCCCCCCCTCTGCTCCAGTTACCCCCCCTCGGGTCCCCCGTTACTTTTCCCCCCCTGCTCCAGGGCATCTCCCCCCTCTGCTCCCAAATTCATTTTCTCCCCTCGGGTCCGTTTCATCCCCCCCCCTCTGTCCATTCATCTCCCCCCTGCTCCAAATTCAACTCTCCCCCCCGCTCCAGTTACTCTCCCCCCTTGCTCCAGTTTTATCCCCCCTCCCGCTACAATTTTATTCTCCCCTCTGTCCAGTTCACCTCCCCCCCTTTCTTTCCCGTTCAAACCCCCCCTCTGCTCCAGTTTCCCCCCTCTGCTCCCCTTTTATCTCCCCCTTGCTCCCAGTTAAATTTCCCCCCCCTGCTCCAAATTCATCTTTCCCCCCCGGGTCCAGTTCATTCCCCCTTGTCCCCGTTTACTCCCCCCCCCCGTTTATCTCTCCCCTTTTGCTCCAGTTCATCTCTCCCCTCCCAGTTTCCCTCCCCCCTTGCTTTCCCTTTCACCCTCCCCTTTTTCCATTCATCTCCCCCCCTTCTCCAGTTCATCTCCCCCTCTCTCAGTTCATCTCCCCCCCTTTCTCCAGTTTTATCCCCCCCTGCTCCATTCAAACCCCCCCTCTGCTCCAGTTTATCTCCCCCCCACTGCTCCAGTTCCCCCTCCCCCTCTGCTCCGTTAACCCCCCCCCCGATCTGCTCCATTTCACCCCCCTCTGCTCCAGTTCATCTTTTCCCCCCTGGGTCCCCGTTCCCCCCCTCTTTCCCGTTCATCTCTCCCCCGCTCCAGGGTTTTCCTCCCCCTGCCCCCAGTTCATCCCCCCTCCCTCGCTCCAGTTACTTCCCCCCTGCTCCATTCATCTCCCCCCCTGCCCAGTTCCTCTCTCCCCTCTGCCCCCCTTACTCTCCCTCTGCCCAGTTCATCTCCCCCCCTGCTCCCCTTCATCTCTCCCTCTGGGTCCAGTTCATCTCTTCCCCGTCCAAATCATCTCCCCCTCTGTCCAGGTTTTTTCTCTCCCCCCTTTCCCATTCATCTCTCCCCCCCTGCCTCCAGGGTTCCCCCCCCCCTCCAGTTCTCTCTCCCTCTTTCTCCCGTTTATCTCCCCCTCCCGCTCCCGTTCACCCCCCTCCATTTCACTCCCCCGCTCCAGTTCACCCCCCCCCTCTCCAGTTCATCTCCCCCTGCTCCAGTTCCCCCTCCCCCTCTGCTCCTTTTTAAACTTCCCCCCTGCTCCCGGTCATCTCCCCCCCTGCCCCTTATCTCCCCCTTTTTTCTCCAGTTCCTCTCCCCTTGCTCCAGTTTCTCTATTCCCCCCTGTTCCCCGTTTCCCTTTTTCCCCCCCCAGGTTTATCTCTCCCCTTTTGCTCCCGTTTATCTCTCCCCCTGCTCCATTCACCCCCCCCCCCTTCTCCAGTTCATCTCCCCCGCTGCTCCAGTTTCATTTCCCTTTTGCCCAGTTCATCTTTTTCCCCCTGCCCCCATTCATCTTTCCCTCTCTCCCGTTCATCTCCCCCCCCTGCTCCCGTTCAACTCTCCCCTTGTCCAGTTACTCTCCCCTTTCCCCCAGTTTTATTCCCCCCCTGCTTTCCCGTTTTATCCTTTCCCCCTGCTCCAGTTCCCCCCCCCTCTCCCGTTCATCTCCCCCTCTGCCCATTTTTTATCTCCCCCTCCTGCTCCAGTTCATCTTTCCTCCTGCTCCCGTTCATTTTTCCCCCCTGCTCCAGTTTTAACCCCCCCCCCCCGTTTTTTCCCTCTGGGCCCCTTCATCCCCCCTCCCTCCCCTTCCCTCTCTCCCTCTGCTCCAGTTACCTCCCCCCTCTCCAGTTCATCTCCCCCCCCTCTCCAGTTCATCCCCCCCTCTGCCCAGTTCATTTTCCCCCCCCTCTGCTCAGTTCATCTCTCCCCCCCTGCTCCAGTTTCCCCCCCCCTCCCGTTCATCCCCTCCCTCTCTCCAGTTACCCCCTCCCTCGCTCCAAATTTTATTTTCCCCCCCTTTTGCCCAGTTTTACCCCCCCCCCCGTTCTCTCCCCCTCTCTGCTCCGTTCATCTTTCCCCCTTTTGCTCCAGTTCACCTCTCCCCGCTGCTCCAGTTCCCCCTTCCCCTCTGCTCCAGTTCAACTCCCCCTCTGCTTAGTATCTCCCCCCCTCTGCTCCAGTTCTTTTCCCCCTGCTCCAGTTTTTTCTCCCCTCTGCCCCCAGTTCATCTCCCCCCTCGGTCCCCGTTCATTTTCCCCCCCTCTCTCCAGTTCATCCCCCCCTCTGCTCCATTTCATTTCCCCCCCCCCTCCAGTTCACCCCCCCCCTCTGCTCCCTTTTATCTCCCCCTCTGCTCCAGTTCATCTCCCCCCCTGCTCCATTTTATCTCCCCTCTGCTTTCCGTTCAAACTCTCCCCCTCTGCTCCAAATTTTATCCCCTCCCCCTCTGCTCCGTTATCTCTCCCCCCCCTTTCTCCAGTTCATCTCTCCCCTCTGCTCCCGTTCACCTCCCCTCTGCTCCCGTTACCCCCCCCTCTCCAGTTAAACTTTTCCTCTTGGGTACAGTTCACCCCCCCCCCCTCCATTCTCTCTCCCCTGCTCCCGTTTTTTCTCTCCCCCCTTTTCTCCCAGGTTTTATCTCTCCCCCCTGCTCCAGTTCATCTCCCCCCCCCTGCTCCGTTCCCTCTCCCTCTGCTCCAGTTACTCTTTTCCCCCGCTCCAGTTCAAACTTCCCCTCTCTCCAGTACTCTCCCACGCTCCAGTTTTATTTTCCCCCCCCTGCTTTCCCGTTCATTTTCTCCCTTGCTCCCGTTACTCTCCCCCTGCTCCGTTTAACTCCCCCCCTGCTCCAGTTCATTTCTCCCCCCTGCTCCATTCATCTCTCCCCCTCTGCTTCCCTTTCACCCCCCCTCCAGGGTTTATTTCCCTCTGCTCCCCTTACTCTCCCCTCTGCTCCAGTTCAACACTCCCTCAGCTCCCGTTCAACCCCCCCCCCCCCCTTTCATCCCCCCCCTGCTCCAGTTCACCCCCCCCCTTTCCCGTTCATCCTCCCTTGCTTTTCCCGGGTTTCCCCCCCCACTTCCTCCAGTTCATTTTCCCCCTGCTCCAGTTCATTTCCCCCCCCTGCTCCGTTCATCTCTCCCCCCCGCTCCGTTTTATCTCCCCCCTGGCCCCCGGGTTTATCTCCCCCTCTGCTCCACTTCATCTCTCCCTCCCGCTCCAAATTTCAATCTCTCCCTCTGCTCCAGTTCATCTCTCCCCCTGCCCCACTTCATCCTCCCCCCTCTGCTCCAGTTTAAACCCCCCTTTTGCTCCAGTTCATCCTCCCCCTCTGCTTTCCCGTTTTTTCCCCACCCCCTTTTTCCAGTTTTATCTCTCCCCCCTGCTCCAGTTTATCTCTCCCCCCTGCTCCAGTTCATCTCTCCCCCCTGCCCGTTCAACTCTCCCCCCTGCCCAGTTCATTTTCTCCCTTCTGTTGTTCATCTCCCCATCTGCTCCCCTTTTATCTTTTCCCTTTTGCTCCGTTCATTTTCCACTCTGCTCCAGTTCACCTCCCCTCCCGCTCCGGGTTTATCCACCCTCTGCTCCAGTTTTTTTTCTCTCCCCCCCGCCCCCATTCATCTTCCCCCCCGTCCAGTTCATCTCTCCCCCCCGCCTCCACTTCATCTCTCCCCCCTCCACCTTATCTTTCCCCCTGCTCCACTTCATTTTTCTCCCCCCTTTTCCCCGTTACTCTCCCCCTGCTCCAGTTCACCACCCCGCTCCAGTTCATCTCCCCTCTGCTCCAGTTCATCTCCCCCCTCTGCTTCCCCCGTTCCCTTCCCCCCTCTTGCTTCCCGTTCATCTTTTCCCCCTCTGCTCCCCTTCATCCTCCCCTCTGCTCCAGTTCTCTCCCCTCTCCAGTTCATTCCCCTCCCATCTGCTCCAGTTCATCTCTCCCATCTGCTCCAGTTCATCTCTCCCATCTGCTCCAGTTCATCTCTCCCATCTGCTCCAGTTCATTCCCCTTTCCCCTCTGCCCCCCCAAATTTATCTCTCCCCCCTCCTCTCAGTTCATCTTCCCCTCTGCTCCAGTTCATCTCCCCCCGCTCCATTTTAAACTCCCACTTGCCCATTAAAACTCTCCCCCTGCCCCAGTTACCCCACTCTGCTCCCTTTTATCTCCCCCTCTGCTCCCCCTTTCCCCCCCCCCTCGCTCCCCAAAAAATTTTCTCCCCTCTGCTCCAGTTCATCTCTCCCCCCCTTTCTCCCGTTCATCTCTCCCCTGCTCCCGTTCATCTCCCCCTCGGCTTTCCCGGGTTTATCTCTTCCCCTTTCTCCCTTTATCTCCCCCCTCTGCTTTGTTACTCTCCCCCCTGCTCCAGTTCATCCCCCCTCTTCTCCCATTTTTATCTCCCCTCGCATTAAAGGGGGGTTTTTCCCACAAAAAGGGTTGCTTTTTATGTTTTAAAGGGCTTGGAAAAAACAAGTCATTTGCAATATGTGTTCATTAGTAGTATTCTACCTTTTTTTAGATAACCCCTCTTTTTATGGGGTGCATTTAGTTCTAGGGCGCTATGTACAGACCTGTTGATCCTTTTCCCGGGTAGGGTGCCAGCCTGGTTGCTATAGCTACAACCCCGTTCGACTCTCCCTTATAGGCTGCCCCGCCCCTGGTTGTATAGTACAAGACCCGGCTTTTTACTCAGCCGTGGGAAACCAGGGAAAAAATGCCCCTGAATTTTAAATGAAACCAAAAAACAGGCCTGAGGTAGGGTGAAACAAAGTAGTGAGACCCCCCAAAAATTTTTCCCCCACTTAGTAAGCCCTCAACCAGCTTCCCAACTTCTTATGGGCCCCATCCGTGTTAGGGGGGGAGCCGAAGCTTCCCCCCACTTCCCCAAACATGCAAATGCTCTGGCAGCTTCCCGTCATGTGAAAAAGAACCCGTCAGACCAGCGAGGGAGGGGAGAGGAGTTTTATAACCCACCCCGGGGCACTTTCAAATGCTGCCCCCCGCTTCCCCCCCTGACCCCCCGGGGGGGGACAAGGGGGGATGAAAGTAAATGCTGCCCCCCCCGGGTTTTAAAAAGGTGGGGCAGAGTGACTGGCCGGCACCTGGGTATTTTTTTATGGTGGCGGCCCCGAGGTATGGTAGCGGCCCGAGGTATGGCGCCATAGGCCCGCCTACCTTTGGGGCCCAGCCATTTGTCACAGCCCCCCGCCCCCACATTGTGACTGAATTAAATTCCCCCAAAACTATTACTGAATTAAAAATCAGTATAGAAAGACCCAATATTTCCACCAATTTCAAATGAAACCCTATTGTGGTAATTAAAATTGCACCCAGGGTCTTTCGATTTATATTTTCCCCAAAACCCGTGGCCATTTCAGTGGTAGGGCACCAGTGTACCTGGCTCTGTACACTTTTAATTCCCCCCTTTCAATGACCATTTAGTGGTAGATCCCCGTGTTCAAGGCTCTTTGGGCCCTATATTTTGTTATACAGTAAACCCTATAAAAAAAAGGAAAACACCATGGGACACAAGCTCCACAATGTATATTTCTACCATTCAGTGACCATAAAAATTGTAGAAAAACCAGTGCACCAGGCTCTGCAACTGTAACTTCCCCATACGTGCCCCTAAAAAAGGGAGGGAACCAAATTGTTACACCGTTTTGCAGAATATAATCAATTACAATGCAGTTACATGTTACACTAAACAGGTGAATTTTTCCCCTGTTAAATCTTTGTTAAACTTCCCCTTTTTTCTAAAATCGGGGCCAACCGCAAAGATGACTTTTCTCGGGAAATATTTGCCCCTGCAGATTTGGAACAAAAAATATTTTAGAAACCCCATTTTTCCAGCACCCCCCACCCTCCCCCCCCACCCCCTGAACAAACAAACCATTTTTGGAGATTGGGTACGGGGGCAAAAGCTTAAAGCGGGGGGCTCCCCTAGGCTTTTTAAAAAGTCGGGGCCCGGGCCCCGAATAAAACCCCCTTTGCCCCGAGTCCCCGGGGCCTCCGGGCCCTCTGTGGGGGCCCGGGACCCACCGACGGGCCTTCAGCCGCATGTGCTTCCGCTGGACGCCACACGTGAAGGGGCTTTTTTTGGGGGCCCGGGGAAAGGGGGAGCGCTGTCCCTCCCCCCGCAGCCCAGGGGTTCGGACCCCGCAGGTCCTACCTCCCGGGGTTTCCGGGTTTCCCTCACAGCCTGAGGACCCCCGGGGGCCCCCGGCCCCTGCCCAGCCGGCAGCGTCGCGATGAAAACACGTCTTTTGCGACGCTGCCTGTCCTCGGGCGCCGCGCGTCATGGGCCTTTCCCGGGGAGCGCCGAGGACCGGGGGCCTGAAGAGGAGGGACCCGGCGCCCCCCCCGGCCGGGGATTTTTAAGGTGGGGTTTTAAATTGTTGTTTTTTTTAATAGCGTTTACCTGCCTAAATGCCCCTTTTTAACTGCCTGTGCCCCTAAAAAGGGCCTCCCTTTGTGGCCCCCATATCCCTGCCTGTGCCCCCCCAAATACCCCCTGCCTTTCCCCCCTATAATCCTGCCTTGGCCCCCCCCAAAATCCCGGCCGTGGGCCCCCATATCCCGTCTTTTTGGCCCCCCAAAAATTACTGCCTGTGCCCCAAAAAAGCCGCCTGGGGCCCCCCAAAATGCTGCCTGCCCTTTTTAAAACCCCCCCTTTGGGGCCCCCCATATCCCTGCCTGTGGCCCCCCATAACCCTCCCTTTTTCCCCCCATTTTAAAGCCTTTTTGCCCCTATAAACCTGCCTTTTTCCCCCCTATATACCTCCCTTGTCCCCCATTTTACCTGCCGTGCCCCCATAAAACCTGACTGTCCCCCCCCATATACGCCTCTTTGGCCCCCATATATCCCCTCAGTGCCCTTTTACCCCCTTTTTCCCCCCTTTATGGCCCCCTTTAAAAACTGCCTCGTGCCCCCATAAACTGCCTCAAAAAACCCAAAATATCCTGCCTTTTGGCCGCATATACTCCCTTGGGGCCCCTTTTATACTGCCTTTGGCCCCATATCCCTTGCCTTGGCCCCAATAAAATTGGCCTCAGGCCCCCAAAAATCCCTCCCCCTTGGGGCCCCCCATATATTTCCAAAATTTGACTCTATATACCCCCTGTGGGCTCCATATACTGCCTGGGCCCCCCTATACCCTGCCTTGCCCCCTAAAATTTTTACCTGTGGCCCCCTTATACTGCCTCAGTCCCCCTATAACCTGCCTCAGTGCCTTATATCCCCTGCCTCAGTGCTCCTAATACGGGCCCTCGGGTGCCCCAAAATTTTCTCCCCTCATGCCCCCATATACGGGCCTGGGGGCCCCCATATACCTTCCCTGGGGCCCCCCCATTTTACCCCCTTTTTGGCCCCAATCCCTTTGCCTTTGGCCCCATATACCTTCAGTGCCCCTAATACCTAACGAGGGACTGCTAAAACCTAAAATTTAAGGAGTTTGCGGGAAAAAAATTTTTTTGGGGGGGGGGGGAAAATTTCTAAGAAATTTGGCCCAAAATTCCCAGGACAGAAATTGGCCGGAAGAAATTTTTTCCCAACCCCATAAAAGGGGTGTGAACCGGATGGAGAAGAAAAGGGAAAAGTAACAAAGGGTAAACAAAAAAAAACTTTTCCGGGAAGATTTACAAATGTAACAGAGTGTAATAATTTTAAAAGCCCGCAGAGCGTCTACATACAACAAAAAAACAAACCATATTTTGGCCCCTGTATGGCGGGTTTTAATTGTAATCAAGCCTGTTACACGGGGTAGTCACATTGGGGGTTGCGTTCTCAGGGTCTGTCGGGATTATTAAACCCTTAAAAGTAGAAAATAGTTTTGGGGTTTTTTGGGTTTTTTGTAGGAGGGTTTTAGTCACAAAAATTTGTCTGAAATTTGCTCCATGTATCGGTGGATTTTTTGGTGACTGTTTAGGGGGTATTGTCAAAATGAAGGTGAGAATTCTGAAAAAGTAAATTTGCCCTTTGGGTTGAATTTTACTTCCCAGTGACTGCTGAGGAGGAGGGGACGGGTCTTTTTTGGGAGTCAGAAAATTAGTGACAGGAACAGAAAGGTTTTTCTTTTTTTGTAAAAAAAACCCATCCGCATTTTCCAAAATGAGGGGGGAAAAAAACAAAAAGGGCCCGAGCCCCCGGATGTTTTTAGGACCCTAGCAAGGGCCCCGGCTTAAAGAAACCAGTCTCCAAAAAGGGTTGGGGAAACCCCCTGTCCCCAAACAGATTCATATTCCCAGGTTGGGGGGCCCAATAGGTGGGCCCCAGGTAAGTAAAAAAGGCCCAGCATTTGGCCTCAGGGGGGGAATGCAATAAATAGCCCCATTTGGGTAGGAAAAGGGTAAAACAGATTACCAAAAGGGGTAGGTACCACATTTTAGGTCCCAGGTATGATGTAGACCCCCGGTTGGAAGATAGGTCCCTTTAAGGTGGGTAGGGTTTTAAGGTGGTTTTGCCTAGGAAGGCAGTATTTAAAGGCCCCCCGGTTGGGTTAGGCGGGCCCCGGGGTGGAAAGGTAGGTCCCGGGTAAAAAGGGTTTTTGCAGTTTTTAAAGGCCCCAAAGGGTAGGAAACATTAGATAGGCCGGGTGGGTGGGTAGTTGGGCCCCTAGTTGGTGGGTTATAAAGACAGAAAATTGGGCCCCGGGTTAGGTTTTTTAAGGCCATAGGTAGGGATAGGTCCCAGTTAGGTAAAAAAGGCTACGGGGTAGGTAGGTAGTTTGGGGCCCGGGGTTTAGGCAAATTAGGCTCCATTTAAAGGTAGGTACCCCCCAAAGGTAGGTAATGGGAAAGGGGCCCAGGAAATAACCCCAGTTAGGCGGGAGACTGCAGGGGGGCCCCGGGAAAGCATGTACTGTACTAGGCCCCCAAAAGGTAGCTGGGTTGGTAGACTGGGGTTTTGGGCCCCGGGTAGCTGGGTTGGGCCGGGCCCCATTAGTAAGAAAAGAAAAGAAAAATAAACTCACCTCTCTCCTGTTCCCCCAACGCCATAAGAAGCAGAGCCAGCTTCTTGCTGTGCAGGCCGGTGTAGGCAGCGCAATGCTATGATGTCATTGCGCCGTCTTCGTCAGCACTAGGGGTATAGTCATTGAATAAAGTTATAGAAAAACTGCATATGGGCTAAAGTAACTGTAAAAAGTTTAAAAAAACCCACAATACGGGAATAATTATTGTATGAAGTAATTTTAACGTATATTTTATAGAAACTTTTTTGAATTAAAAATACATAATACATTTTTCCCAAATTTAAAATTCAGAAAAATTATTTGTAAAAACATTAAAACTATACCATATACATTTTACTAAAACTTAAATAAGTTATATACCTATATGCAGTTACTATAACTTTAAAAAGTTACTATACTCATACAAAGTTACTAAGTTCAAAAACACATAATAAATTTGGCACATGCATCTTTTTTATAAACCCTTTTTCATTCCCAAATTTTGGGCGTATTGAACCAAGCATTTAAACCCAAAACGCTTCTACCCTTTTTTTCAAAATTAGTTTGGGCATAAAAAAAAAACCCGTATCTTCTTTCCCCCTCCGAAAGGGAAAATCCTACGTTCAAATGAAAAAACCTCCATAAATTTTTTTCCGGTTCCAAAAGCAAAAAGTGCAAAAAATTATCATCACAATCTTAAAATGAAAAAATTTTAAGAAAAATAAAGGGTCTTAAGTAAACACAGCCCAAATTAAAAGTAAAAAATTAAAAACGAATGGACTTTTGACTGAAACAAACCTTGAAAAAAACCTGAAGCAGTGGTTAAAGGGTGGTGAGGGAGTGATGCTGCTATCATAAGGAAAATTTTGGTTGCAAAAGCACCCTTTCCCCATAAGCAAAAGAGACAGCTACAGTGTTTTTTTTTTAAAAACCCAAAAGGGCCCCCCATAAAACTCCCAGTCCCCCCATGACAACCCTGGCCCCCAATTTCTCAAAGTCCACCCCAAGAATGGCCCAAATGAACAGCCCCAACGACCTCCCGGGGAAAATGTCCTGTGCCACCCAAAAACCCCCTTTTCTCCCAGGAAAAAACCTCCCCTAAAAAGAAACCCCTTTTCCCATTATTTTTGCCACATTTACAAATTTGTTTCCCCCAAAAAGGTATTTTAAAAAAATGAAACCAAAAAAGTCCGCAAATTTCACAGCTTTCAGGGCCACCATGTACTTATTGCCCCAAAAATACCCAAAAAATTCTGGTGAAAAAAAAGTGACCATAAAAAAAAAAAACAAAAAAGTAAACCAAGTCCAAAAGCTAGAAAAAAATTTTAACCAAATCACATGAGCCACCTTGATAAATCTGGTGCATTTTTAGATTGCCCCTGTCAAAGGGGCTTTTTACCACGCATTTTTTTGCAGAGGGTTTTGCAGATTTTTTTTCAGTTTTAAAAACCCAAATCTGCTGGATTTTTTTTAACTGCTGACGGCCCGAAAAACTTTGAACATTTCTTTTCTTCCCCCCGGTTTTTCCGGGAATATGAAAAAATTTCGATGTGAAGGGGGAGGGTTTTTTCTGGAAAACATGGAAAAAGCCCCCCCTGTCGGTACACGCCCCAAAAAACAGTCCCAAATACCTGTCGGGTTTTTCCGACGGGTTTTTGCACTGAAAACCGGTAAACCCCCCCCCCCCCCCCTTATTTTACAAAGCGTTTAGTAAATGGGGGGCCCAAAAAGCTCTTACAACCCACCCGCAGGCCCCCAAAAACAGCCACAATAGCAGCAATGCCCTCTATATCATCCACAATGCTTTGAGGTCAGCTGCATTTTATTACTTGTCTAAATTCATGATTTAAAAAAAAAAAGAATAAAGGACAACATGTATTTTGGAACTCCTGATTTTTAAACATATCACTCACAAAGAGCAAAAGTGATCATGTGACCATAGTGGTAAACCAGAAAGTGAGTGAGTTTAACCCTTAAACCCAAAACCCCAGCATTTTGGGCCCAAAACTTACATTTAAAACCAAGACGCCCTTTTCCAATACAAACCAAAAAACAGGATCCTGAGGGCCAGGGGAAACATCTTGATAAATTAGATAGTACCAAGACGTCTCCACAATAGGGCAGGCGACAACGCTGGAACCAAACTGCTTAAACCTCATGTTTCCTGACCAGTCTCCAATCTACAGCTTTCCACCTGTTGCAAACTACTGTTGTTTTCAAAGCGGGGGGAAAATTACAAAACTAATACCTCGCAAGAATGGGTGGGGGGGCCATCTTTTAGGTTATGCGCAACGGGGCCTCCATTTTAAAAGCTGCCTTTTTTTGGATCAAGGGCAATTTTTTTTCCCAAGGGGAACGGGTCATGTGGGTAAAAATTAAAGAACCTAGAATTTCCCCATTTTTTGCCGCTTTTCATATTTGAAAGAAACCCTCTTGGGGTTCAAGATTTATGAACAAAAATTGGCCACATGTAAAAACCCTTTTTTCCCATAGATAACAAAGGGCAAAAAAGTGATTTTTAGCCCTAAACGGGGTTTCAAAATGTGGCCCAAATTTCCCTCAGCTGGGCTTAATGTTTGGGACCCAGCACCTTCACTCTTTGTTAAAACCCCTTCTGACTTTGGGTGAAATGATATGTCCTGATGGCTAAATAAAGTGTGTGATAGCCTATATGCACACATATCCCTCAGTGCTTTCATGGATAAAAGGATAATTTATCTTATTTATTTGGCATGTCAGGCTACTGTACAGCTACTATTCATGACTGCACATGACATGTCATACCAGGGTCCAACAGGTTATTTGTGAATGATCACATATGGATTCTAATGGCAAATGACAAACTGACAATGTTTTGAACTTCTGATTCTCAGGCTCCATATCTCACCATCCACTACAGCTTTCAATGTGAGACTCCCATAATTTTATAGACAATCATCTTGGCTCTCATACATAACTTTGACCTGCAACTATTTAGTATCTGCTTAGTTCTGCAGATTCTTGTCATGTAACTGCATTGTTACTGTTTTGCTCCTGGTGATGAAACAATCTTTTTCTTCTTTTTATTACAAATTACAACCTGTTCCCACATTCCCTAATAGCTCAGTGTGTTATTAGGCTGATTCCCAAGCGAAAGGTCACTGGTTCGAGCAGCAATGAAGATTTCCCAAGTAAAGAGAAGCAGCATCGTCCAGCTCATCGATAGCGTTTCTGGGCCAAGAAAATTGCCAAACTGCATCATGTGAGGCCCTGACAGCTGGAAGAATATAAAATGAAGTCCATCCAAAGCCAAGAGGTGACGTCCAGGCAAAATATCAGAGTCAACAAGTCGCTCATCACAAGGTCGTTCAGTTCTAACGCGACAGACACGGCAGTGGAGGCGGCTCGTAGGCTTCGTAATAGTGAGATCACAGACGTCCATGCAAGCACCGAGCATCGCGCATTACACAAGTCTGGAGTGATGGCCCGAAATAAGGTGAAGAAGCCTCAACTTCAGTCTCGTCATAAAAAGCACTGGCTCAAGTTTATAAAAAGTTTACGAAAAGTGCACAGTAGAAGATTGAAAGCGGGTGATTTGGAGCAATGAGACAAACGTCAATAGACCGGGCTTCAATGGGGGAATATGGTTCTGGAAGAATCAAGGTAAAGGGCGCTAACAGATCGATAAACTGAAGGAACTGCCAAGTTCGTTGGAGGAGGCCTGAGGATAGGGGGATGTTTCACAGCCATAGGTGTTGGATACATGACCAGGATCGATGTTGATCTCAATGCTGAGCTCTATGTGAGTGTCCTACAAGATGAGTTACTTCATACACTCGAGTTCTATGGGGGTGAAAAGGACGACATAATGTCCAGCAAGACAATGACCTGAAGCAGACGTCAAGGTTGGAGAAGGAAGGGTTCAATGACAATGAGGTAGATTTGCTGTATTGGTCTCCACAGTCCCCAGACCACAACCCAATCCAACACTTGTGGGTATAGTTAAAGAAAAAGCTGTATTCGTACCCAAGAGAGTCAACCAGTATGCACCAATATTGGGATCATATAGAAGAGACCTGGGATCGGATTTTGCTTTAGATATGCCTCGATTGGGAGCATGTCCAAAATGATTCAGGCAGTGTTAAAAGCCAAAGATGGATTTACAAAATAATAAAAATTAAAATTTAGATTTTTTAGAAGCAAAACAGTAACAATAGTCACATGACAATAATCTGCATAACTGAGCATATGCTAAATAGATGCAAGTCACATTTATGTATGAGATAGTCAAAGATGATTGTCTATAAAATGATGTCTCACATTCAAAGCTGTAGTGGATGGTGAGATATGGAGCCTGAAAGTCAAAAATTCAAAACATTGTTACCCATTTGTATGTTAAAAGTCAATGTAAATGGGAATTTCTTCTACTGGATCTGTAGGACCTATTGTTGTGCAGGCCTACTGTAGGATTCTCAAGTATCCTGGTGGGGTACCTGTGGCCCATCAGTGGAGTTGATTCTTGACACCCACCAGCCGGGCTGATTCTTAGGGCCCACCATTGGAGTGAATTCTTGGGCCCACCAATAGAGTTCATATTTGGGCTTACCAGTGGAGTTGATTCTTGAGCCCCACCCTACAGCTACTGTACATAACTGCACATGACTTTTGCTCTGCTTTTTGCTTTGAAAAAGGGGGTTCCCTTTTTCCCAAGTCCATGCCTGCCAGTGGCCAAGCCCAGCCCTGTTGTGTCACACAAACATACCTCCCAACTTTTAGAGATTGCAAAGAGGGACACATCAGGCCACGCCTCTAACCACGCCCAAACACATGACATCATACTAAGACACGCCTCTAACCACGCACATACACATACATGCCAACTTTTTAGAAAGCCAAAAAGGGACACATTCTCAGGATTACATTGTGTCCAATGATGAAATATTAAGTAAGTTGTTCTGTAATATACAGGTACTAAGCCATCAGATACTTTTTAAAGCAAGACAGTCAGTTTATTGACGCAAATCTATTTCTCTAATGAAAAAGAGGGACATTTATAGAGCAAAAAGGGACAGAGGGACAAGGGTTAAAAATAGGGACAGTCCCTCCAAAATAGGGACAGTTGGGAGGTATGCACAAAGACAGTTGGGGGCCCAAGCATACATTTTCCATCAGACCCCAGACCACCAAGCTATACTATTTATTCATTGGGGGAGGAAGAGTGGCACTCACAGCTATTGTATTAAATACACGGAAATATATTTTTCCAACATTGTAGCTAACATGAATACATCTCTGTTCTTTAAAATTCTATTGGTGCTATACGTCTGCTCGGGCTTGTGATGTATAGGTTATAAACTTCCTCTCATGTAGTCAGAATAAACGACCTTTCACATTTTGTTCTTGAACTACAAAAAGAATGAGTCTTAATGCAGGGATAGAATTCAGGCCGAGTTGATAAAAAGTTACCCGTACATTTTCGAAATTCTGCTAACAAGAAGGATGGCGAACCCCACATCTTACAATATACTTTGGTTTTATCCAGCAATCACTTTCCGGCAATGAATAAAGCAGATTTTTGCGTTCACCACCTGTGATCTCGAGCCTGCTTTTTAGTAGCACATTTCAGACACCATCAAACAATGCGGATAAGGCTCTGAAGAGATGTGAGAACATTCTGGGATAGCGATACCAGGAATATATATATATTTCTCTCTATACTGTGTGTGTGTGTATATATATAGAACAAGCTTCTGTCTTCTGACAGTACTCATAATGTGGATAAAACTTGAATTATAGAGCAGGGGACCATGCATAACACAAATTTGCTATACCAGTAGAAATGAATCAATGGAGACACTCAGGGCGACATGGATGAACATGTTCGCTATATTTTTAAACGGGCGCACTCCAGTCCCAGGCGCATTACAAAATGCCCGCGGCACTTTGTAATGCGCCTGATTTCGGGGGGCGTGCGGGAGGCGTGGCGCACTTAAACCGTATGATTCTACACATTTATAGCTTCAGTACGGCAAATCCAGGCGCATTACTGCTGGAACCGGGAGAGCACTTTAAAAGGGGTTTACCTGAGCCAGAAGTGTCGCTTTGCAGCTAGAATGCGCCCGATTTATGACTCGAGGTAGAGCAGGTCCATAGATTCAGGTGCATTCTACATTACTTTTATGTGCAAAAAAAATGGTGCCTGGGCGCCAAAAATCATACATGTCGCCCTCAGTCTGTAGTCTACCTCCTGTCTCCTCAGTAGCTCTAGCTACTACTCTTATTGCCTCCATGCTTTACACTGCAGCTCTAATTGCAACACCAAGAAGGATAAGCCGTAAGGTTATGCAAATTGAGAAAGTGGCAGGAGTCAATAAGATCTGTAAATGATCACATTTTCAAGCTCTTAGCTGCAATCTGTGGCATATGGGGGGCAAAATAGTCAGATTAAAAGCAAAGTTTTAGCCACATGCACCTCAAACATCGGATGAAGTAGTGCGGGGTGATTGTCCGATGCCTCCTTTTTGTCGATGTACCAGTTATTGACACTTGTTGTAAACTGCGAGGAACAGGATCCTAGAACTGAGAGAGTGTGGTTTATCGCTTCAGCAGATTGCTTTTTGCCTGGGCTGAGATGTCAGCACTGTTCAACATTGGGTAGCCCAATGGTTGGGAGAAAGATGACGACTTGGAATGACATCTGATTGGAGAAAAAAGCGCATAGTGTAGATCACAAGCTCTCGCGGGAGGGTCCTCTCTCCTTCCTCACCAGTGTGTTACTTAGGGTTATTGTATGTGTCCTATTATGGACTTGAACCCCTTGGCTTGTACAGCGCCCTGGAATAAATGGTGCCCTAAAATAAATAATAATAATAATAATAGTGTCTATTCTGTGCTGCAAGTGAAATTAGACGTCACCTCCCAAGCCTAAGGAGACATCCACATGACGGGGAAAAATGTACTTGTTGGATTCTACCGTTGAAAATTATGTTGGATCATATGTTTATCAATGAGTATTTCATATGGATTTTGGTAGTTTTTTCCCATCGGATTCATAGTCATTTCTATGGGGTTCTGGATGCGTATCCACATCCAAAACGACATATTAATGTTTTTTGATGCGATGGAAAGATGAACTTATTCTAAGTTTTTTCTTACTCTTAAAAACCGACAGAGAAAATACGCGTTGTATGGTCTACAACGGGTATTTTCTATTGCAGTCAATGGGGATGAGTTTCAATTTTGGATTTAGAAGAGTATTTCAAGTCGGAATCCGTGCGGATTTGTGTAGTCAGACTCTAAGGCAGTAAACAGTGTCCACACAAACCATCAGAAGCTGTTTGCATGAAACTGGACTACAAAGCAGACGTCCAGCTACAGATGTTCCACGGACCTCAAGCCATCGTTCTTAAAGGCTATGGTGCACAACAAGATGGCAATGGAGGCTGGAATGGAGGGCTATGCTCTTCAATGATGAGTTCTGCTTTTGTCTCAAATGCAATTATAACTTGAGATAGGTCTGGAGATCAGGTGGGCAACAACATGAAGAGGCCTTCACATGAGAATGTCACACTGGTCCTACTCCTCCTACTCCTAGGATTATGGAGTTGGGTGACATAATTTACAGTAAGCAGACCCCTCTAACAGCTCAGCATTATATTGATTTGGTCATGGAGCCAGTGTTTAGGTCAGTTCTCCAAAGTGTCCGAGGAAACATTTCTTCAACAGAACAACGCCGGGTTGCATGTTATTCCCAGTGCTGTAAGCGACCTACGTGTCCTAAATGTGCTACCATGGCCTGTAGCATCTCTGGACTTGTCCCCCATTGAGCACATCTGGGACGTCATTAGTCGACAAGTGCAGAGAGAGCCGCCAGCAGCCAATCCTGATGACTTGTTCAAGTGCGGTCAGCATGGTATAATCTTCCTCAGCTAATTCGTAATACCCTTATAGAGAGCATGTCAAGGCGTGTAAATGCATGTATTGTTGAGTGTTGCGCTCATACTCAATACTCAAGTCAAGATGTTTGGAATATTTTGTTATCATTTTTTTTAGCATTTAGATATTATTAATGTGTATCCATCCTGTAATTTCCTTCATGCTAGGGCTTTTCCTTCTTGGTGTTGCATTTTCAATATTGAAGATTATTACTGTATTATTATTATAGTAGAATTTTGGGTGGTGGCTCAAGGTCCAATGCAGTCATGGAGCCTACATTTTCCCTATTATAGCAGTTCATAATAACCTTGCCAATTTACTAACAAGATGTTTGTGATAAGGGTTTACTGTATTTTTCTGTAAACATGTGGACACGCATTTGTTCCTTTGTTGCAAGCAGACAGATGCTTCCTATGTTCAATAATCAGATATCAAAGGCGGATATCAAAGAACAGCTTCTCAGCAGGCATAGAAGGGGGATGCCGCGTGCGGGGACGATGGTGATTCTAGTTTGCCTTAAGACTTCACTTGCCTCATAAAAAAGCCATCTTTTCACTGAAATAGTTTTCTGATCTTATTTTCTTTGACAGTCTTTCTACCCACTGCATAGTTACACATGGATACATTCAGCGCAGACGTATACATATGAGACGAAGCAACAAAACCTGAAATTGACTTTTCATGGTCCTTAATCTAAGAACCACAACCATCGCACTGTCAGCAATTTTACAATAGAGTTGTTTAGTAGGGGGGGCTCAAATTTGGCAATTGCCCAGGACTCTTGTTTCCAAAAGACTTGTAAAAGCAAACTCAGTGTGGAGTATGTAAACCTTTCCTATCGCTGGTGAATTACTATCTCAGGCCACCAAGGACTCTACTATCTCAGACCACCAGGGACTCTGCTATCTCACACCATCAGGGACTCTACTATCTCACACCATCAGGGACTCTACTATCTCAGACCACCAGGGACTCTACTATCTCACACCATCAGGGACTCTACTATCTCAGACCACCAGGGACTCTACTATCTCACACCATCAGGGACTCTACTATCTCAGACCACCAGGGACTCTAATATCTCAGACCATCAGGGACTCTGCCATCTCAGACCACCAGGTACTCTACTATCTCAGAGCACCAGGGACTCTACTATCTCAAAGAACCAAGGACTCTACTAACTCACACCATCAGGGACTCTACTATCTCAGACTATCAGGAACTCTACTTTCTCAGACCACCAGGAACTCTACTATCTCAAAGCACCAGGGATTCTACTATCTCAAAGTACCAGGGACTCTACTATCTCAGACTATCAGGAACTCTACTATCTCAAAGCACCATGGACTCTACTATCTCACACCATCAGGGACTCTACTATCTCACACCATCAGGGACTCTACTATCTCACACCATCAGGGACTCTACTATCTCACACCATCAAGGACTCTACTATCTCACACCATAAGGAACTTTGCCATTCACCAGTTCTCTGAGCAGAGACTTTACCATTAACCGCCCCTTACTATTTAGAAACTATATAGCAGTAGTATTTAAACAATAAATGGCAGATTTAGCTAGGTATGGGTGGTACTATTGTTTGGTAGTGTTATCCAGAAAGTGTATGTTGGTATTACTTAGGCTCTATATGGTGGTATTGAGTGGCAGTGTTGTGTTTGCACGTAATAGAAGTACTATGTGACAGAATATGGCAGCATTTTAACATTTATATTTGAATAATAATAATATATTTTGTTTTATATACCCTTTGAAATTGCATCTAAAAATGGTGACTCAACTTTACTTGTCCCCAATTACTGCAAATCTAGCCATGTAAATGGGTCATCCAGTCAGTGAAGGACTAGGAAAACCATTTTAAAAATACAAACCTTGGGTGACATGTATGAACCTAGCGCAGACTCGCCATTTCTATCTCTGTTTTTAATGGTGTATGATCCGACAGTCTGTATAAAAGTTTCTCACAGCACTTTATAAATGTATCCAGTTCTACACCAAAAGTAGTCTCAGCCTCGGCACTTTGAAACTGGTATGAATTTGTACGACAGCATTTTTGGCACATTGTACAACTCTGGCACGACACATCCCCCACATATTTGGCTCATTTAAAAGTGTTACGTCTGGCGTACAATGCACCAAGTTTTGGCTTATAATGGTTCATACACCTATATAACTGGGCTGCGACACTTTGTTTGCCTCAAGGGACACCAGAAAACTGCTGCAGCCCCGTTCGTACATGTCACCCTTGTTCATAGCTCTTTAATCTAGGGCCTTTTTATGGCCCGATTCAGGATCCACCATAAGCTGAGTGCAGAGAGTGAACTTGGCTGTATTTGACACAGTCACCATTTCATTTGAATGGGAGCAATGGAATACATTTTCTCTGCAGGGCCATGTTATCCATTGGGCACAATAGGCAAGCGCAAGGGCCCCAGGTGGTTAGATGTTGAATGGAAGCAACGTCGTGCCTAGAGAGATGAGATGATTTCGACCAGAAGTGCGGCTGAAACGTTAGTGCAAGGTGCAAACAGACCGAATGGACAGGGGGTGTTGGAGAATACTTAGTTTACCATTAAAAGCCAATGAAACAATAATCTTGAGCCCGGGTTAGTGTTGGGGATGGTGTAAAGGTCAGGGGTAGAGACATCTTCTTTTCACAAGTTTGATCAAGCAAGATTCGAACCGAACAGGGCCTGATTCGAACAACACTAATTATGACTATTATACAGTATATGAGTGCTATAGGTGTATATGGTTTAGATATGCTTAACTTCTGCCCTTAGGGAAAGGCCAACATAGTATGATATTATATTCTTGACCATGTCGTTAATGGTTTCAACTCATGCAAGTAAATTTTATATAATTTTCTCTGGACTGTCCAATGATACGGAAGAGTCACTAATAAGGCACCAGGTGTGTAACTATATAGAGACACCATCTAACCTTTGACTCTACATTTAAAAACATCTAGAGCATTGATTCATAAATATAGAAGGGAAATATCCATTTCGGAAGAAATTCTTCAACCTTCAATCTGTTTTATATAAATCAAAATTAGCTTATGCCATGAAAGTTAATTGGCTATTGAGAACTTTGATGTGGATGTTCTTCAGGGAAATGGAAGATAGATGACTTATATACGACCTTGAGATTTTACATCCTTTTTGTCAAAGCTCCATTTAGGCTTAAATTCCTCCCAGAGGACCAGACCCGTTTCACATCCTATAATGTATTTTCCAAACCGGCTTGGTAATTATCCCACAAAACTAGAATTGAACAGCTCTATATTTAAAAAAAAAAAAAAAAAAGTAATACAGAGGAAATAAAAAGCCGAATGGAAATTATGAGGGCATTTTCTCTAGTTACATTTAGCTGTGGGATGTATATGAAAGAAACAATTCAGACAAAGCTAATATAATGTATGATGCCTAATGCAGAGACTGAATGGGTGGAGCATGACACCAGAATTTAAATTATATCAAAGAGATTAGTTGAGAATCGCCCCCACAGAACCTTCACTGGGTAAATACTGGAGTGATACCTTAAAACTGGGGTACACATTTGCTGATCAGAGGGCCACATTGTCATATTGGGGTTTTCCCAGACTGAGAATTTTATGACACTTTAGTTGAAAATATCAAAAAATGCTGAGGGGTCTTGAATTCACTTTAGGGAATGCCAGCAGGTCCAGACTGGCAATCTGCCAAACCAGGCAGGTTCCCGGTGGGCCACTAGGGGCCGGGTTGCTGCTTAAGGATGACTTGTTTCTCCTGCATGGAGAGCTCTTTTGACAACAGGTTTTCTTCACAGCAATATCTTCGAAAAGCAAGCACCACAGCTCAAATCAACTCTAGACCTTTCATCTGCTTAATTGATAATGACATAACGAAGGAATTGCCTACACCGGCCCATGAAACAGCCTTTGAGTCAATTGTCCCATTACTATTGGAGTGGCACATGTTAAGGAGCGGAAACTCCTAAATCCTTAATCCAATTTTAATGTGGGTATCCTCAAATGAAAGCTGAAAGTCTGGACTTTATGTCCATGTCCATTATATACTGTAACTATAACTTGAATATGTTTCAGCAAACAGGTAAAAAAGGCTAATTTTGTGTAGGGGTCTAAATATATATGGAGCTAACTTGATAATGGCAATGACTGAAATTTTCATTGCTCAGGGCTCTGAAAATATATTGATTTTTAAAGGATTGTTCCACTTGTACAATCCCTTCTCTGGATAGGAACCCAGTAGTAACTATTACAAGTAGGTGCACATTTCTCCATGGATGGCCACATAATACATAGTTGTGCTGAGTCCTCCAGAGATGCAACTCTCTAACCCTGGCAAAGAACAGGAGACACTGATTGATCATTTCAATAATGCGTGAAACTAGTCAAAATTATTATCTTGTGGGGGGGGGGTGGGAGGTGTAGATTTTCCTGACATGATTTTTTTCCTAAAGACCAGTGTAATTGCTTTGGGTGTAGAGTGTGTTAGTCACAGAGAAGACCCCATTACAATGAACAAACGATATAATCATATTACAGAACAGACAAATAATAAATTATTGAGATATCTGTTTCATTGAGGTCAAGTCCATTAGAGATATCCATCTTTAAAGAATAAATTGAGAATCAATATAGTGGAATTGCTGCAAATCGCATAGAATAAAAGAAAGGCTGCAAGGATTTTGTATAAATAATTATGTATGATTTTGTGCCATACAGTAGAATAGACAATGCAATAGTTTCATGACTTATTATTGCCACCACGTATAAACCCTGTGCATGATGGGAAAAGTGCATACATGACACACAAGGGGCCAATGCAGAAAATTGCCACTTTTTTCCTCACCAATGTGTGAAGAGAAGTGGGGGATCTTATTCTCTGTGTACAACAGGAGAGCTCTGATCACAGTCAGGGCTGTGATGACGGTTAGGCAAAGATAGTCAACAGCCTAGTGCACAGGAACGGGGTGCAACTCTGGTAATGTCGTGGTGGGAGGCGATATACATCTTTTTTGATAGTAATCCCTTTCTCCACGACATATACTGGTTTCGTCTTTACATAGACGACTTGCTCATAATTTGGCAAGGGTCCATCTCCTCTTTTCTTGACTTTTTGGATTATATCAATAACAAGTCGTTTAATTTGAAGTTTACTTTTGAGGTTCAAAACTCCAAGATCCCCTTTCTGGACCTCAGGTTCACCGGTCTACCGTGGTAGGCCATCCTGTTGGCGAGTTGACTCGTGCTAAAAGAAACTGTATAATGAATAATGATTACGAGTTAGAAGCCAATAATATTAAATGTCGTTGAAGGCAACGGATTATCCAGATTAGGTATTGAAACGTGCTAGAGAACGTGTCTCACATAAATCCAATGCAAACTTCTTGAGTTCTAGGTTGGGTTTCCATATTAAAAATAAAAACAATATACCCACTTTAGTGCTAGAGTAAAGTTCCCAATTTGATAGCATTTGACAGATTATTCAAAAAAAATCTGCCTGTTCTATATGATGAACCTAAATTACATATTATTCTATCTAGGGGTTGCAGAGTAGTTTCTAAACGTCCATCGACTATCGGTGATTTATTATCACAGAACGACATTTCAAGTCGTACATCACAGGTAACTTGGGTACAATCTAAGGGTTTCTTTCATTGTGGTTCATTCCCTTGTAAACCGTGTAAATTTGTTTCTCCCACCAAATTTTTCATGGTCCATGGTACTACCTACCAAATAAGACAGCACATAACATACAACACTGCATCTGTCATTTATCCTAGAACATTTGAATCATATACAGGCAGTCCCCGATTTACACCGTTCTGACTTATATCTATCCATTTGTTACAAATGGAGACTTATGGGGCGTGCTGGCACTTGTAGTTCCATGCTCCACAGCAGATAGTAGCTGTGGAATGACAAGTTCCAGCAGGCCACAGCAGCACATGAGGTGAAAATGAGGTGAAATCTTCTTAGCAAGGGCACAGACCGCAAAACAATTGTAAAAACCCTTCCCTGCACGATCCACTATGCACTATAACTAACCCTGCACTATGACATTTAATAAATATACCTGTTCCAACTTACATACAAATTCAACTGAAGAACAATTCTACAGTTCGTAACCCAGGGACTGCCTGTACATAGCCCTGCAGGAAGTATTATTTCTAATGCTTCGACACTTTATAGATTTGCATGATTCACAGGTAAACAATTTTCAAGCATTTGCTATTGAACATATTAAATGTTCAAAACGTGGTGGTGATTTGATGCATTGCCTGAGAGACAGAGAGGTGTATTGGATTGTTGCATGAAACACAATTATGACACACGGGTTAAATGTAAGGCTATGTTCACACGGAGTAATTGCGGGATGTACAGTACACCCCGAAATTACGCCGGTGTTCGGGAGCTCGCGCGGGGGCGGAAGCCCGCCGGCCCCATAGACATGCATTACTCGTGGTGCGTGAGCACCATGAATTAATGACATGTCACTTATCTCCCCGCTTGTCGTATTGTACGAGCGGGGAGAGGAGGCGTAATCCATAGTTCTCTATGAGAACTATGGATTACCGTAATTATGGAGTGCATTTCGCTCGTATTAGAGCGCAGTACGCCTCTTAATACGCGGCGAAATGCGCCCCAATTTAAGCCGTGTGAACATACCCTAAGGAACAAAGTTTTGTATTTAGTAATTACAATTTGCTTTGCTTATGGTTTTCGATTTGTTGTGCTTATATCTTAATAACATCATCTTAGTTGTAGAACATGTTTAGTCGTCTTATTGTAGCTTTTATGTATACATTTTACTATGCTTATGTTACATCTATAGTTGACATACGCTGGCCTGTGTGCTCCGCTTTCTATGTTTTCGCATGCCTCAGGGTGGCCTGGGTGACGTACTTGGCTGTCTTAATGTTTCCTCTGTGCTAATGTGCTTTCCTTTCAGGCGGATGTTGATATCGCTGGCTTGGCAGCGCTTCCTCTAGCTTGGGTTGACACCGGTCCCAGAGATGTCATAGGTCGGAGCGGAGGCTCGAGCAGATACTGTTTGGGAGCGTGTCGGACGCAGAAGTGGCGCACACAGGTATATTTTTCATGTCATCAGGTGTATTGTGTTAGCCAGGTGAGCATAGGGTATTTAACCCCTTAAGCCAAAAGCCTGAAAAATACTTAATGACCAGCACATTTTTTTAGTTTTTGCCTCCTTGCGTAACTTTTTTATTTTTTCAATGAAGCAGCCGTATGAGGCCTCGTTTTATTTGGGAAAAGTTGTACTTTTTGGGGGAATAGTTCACTTATAAATTATTGAAGAATTTTTGTAAAAATTTTTGTAAATTTTTTTATTTGTTTTTAATTATTTTTTTACACCATTCACATTTCACACTTAATAACTTATTAAATTAACTATACAAGTTATTATGGTCATGTGGATACCTAAGATGTATAGAGTTTTTTTTTGTGTGTGTAATGTAGGCACGATTATTTTTTATTAAATATTCATTTTTATTTTATTACTTATTTTATTTATTTTTTTCTACACTTTTTTAATGGTTTTTTTTACTTTTTTTTTTTAAACCCCATGAAGGGATAACAGCTTAACATTTTTTTTACACTTAGTAATGTATTAGCATATTCATATATGCTAATACATTATAATCGGTGTCAGCATGACCCAGGCTGCAGTCAGGGCAGCACACAGTCTGTCCTGACTTCAGACTTGTTACACAGACAGCCCTGGGGCTCCTATAGGTCCCCAGGGCTGACTGTGGAGATGTTCATCGGGCTCTGTCGGGTCACGGGGTGTCCCGATCACCCAACAGAGCAGGGGAAAACCCCAGTCAAAGGTTTAAGCGCCGGGGATCGAAGTTTTCCTTTGCTTTCCGGCACTTTCAGCGACTGTGCTAGGAACAGGGCTGTGAAGTACAGCTCTGTTCTTAGCACCGCTGCGACGTTGTGAGCCCCAAATCCCCTATGTCTGCAGCGACGTCTAAAGACGTGGCTGCAGACAAACGACCTGAAATGCGTCAAGACGTTGGGCGGTTGTTAATGAGTTAAAGATGGTGTTAATGTGCAGTCTGTGTTATGACTAAGGGACTATGGCCTGAAATGCGTAAACCCTGACTATGGCTTTATTTAACTTCTCTAGCTATCTTTTTTCATTGGACCCAATAAATATGGATTATTTTACTTTTTGCTAATATTTTGCTGGATAAACTTTTTTCCTACACTGTTACTGTGATATCCGTGCAATTTATTTCTGCATGAGAGTTTAGCTGGCTATTTTATTTTCTTTTTGCTTAACCCAGTATGTATAGGATTAATCCTGTACATTACACATGTGACACATGATGTCTTCAGTGAAGGACACTGGAGCTCCAGCGGCACTGGAATGGTGTTGACGGGAGAGGTAAGCATGGGTTAATTTTTTTTTATTGTAGCTCAGTGGGAGGTTTTTTTAAAGTCTTGGAAAACCCCTTTAAGCAACGTATCCCTAGGAACCAGGTTCTAATAACTCTTCAGATTAAAGCAGCACTGGCTCTGTCATGGTAGTGGAAGTTAGAAAATGACTTGACGGTGGCCAGGTCATGCCAATTCTCATCCTAGGCTACATTTCTTAAGCTGAAGCTCAGTGATGGTAATTTCTGAGATCTCTTGTGAATCCTAAGAATTAATCATTACAAGACGTCCCTTAGAAAGCCAATTATGAGTAGGCGGTGGCTGTTACCATTAATTTAGAGCACTAGACATATGTTAAAACTGCAAGATTAATATCATTTCAAGTTAAAAGATGATCAAAACACATTACTCACATATAAGAATGGATTATTTCCTCGAAATTTTTTACTTGAAAGAAGAGAAAATTACGACATTCTTTATCTAAACTTTGGCTGGTAACCTAGCCTGACCTATCTACATTTGTTTCTAGCCGACTAATTCTTTGCTCTGGAGATTTTATTATGTTTTAATGAGGGAATGTGAGAGAAGTTAGATGCTTAGGGTCAAGACCGGGACAAGGTATTCTGGTGCCATAGGCAAATAAGGCACATAGCCCCCCTCCAATGGAAAATTCAGCCCACTCCATACCTCCTTGAGCCCCTCTTTTCTTCCTGGGATAAAGCTGTCATGTACCTTCCCCTACCCATTGTCACAGCTCTGCTTAGGGTATAGACAAAACTGAAGTCTTAAGGACATTCTTTATGTCAAACTCAAGGCCCACTGGCCGCATCTGGCCCACCATGTGGGTGTCTCTCAAGAGGACAATGTCTGGACCGGCTCTCCACCTTCCCCGGATAATGAAGCCAGAGACGGCAGAACAGAGAAGCTGAAGCTTTCTTGGATTTGCATTAAAGGAATGCACCGCCATAGTGCTCTGCTCAACAGGCGATGGCACACCTCTGACAGCCCTACCCAGGCACCATAGCATGTACCAGATTAAACTCAGTGAAGGCCCTTAAGTAATTAAAATTTCGTGGCCCCTAATAAATTATCTTCAAATGTATTTTTAAATCTACCAACCAAAATTTTAATAACATAACTAAAGATTAACAATTATTAATGTTATTAAACAAAAATGAAATATTTTTTAGCTGTATCTGAGATATTGGCCCCAGTTACAGAGGGATACAACCCCAGTACTGCCTGCAGAGCTGATATGGGTTTGTGAAGACCCAGCAGCAATTGCATTTATCCATAACTGGACACCATCCCCACACCGTGACTGAACAATGTCCCCACACCACAACTGGATAAGGTTACCACACCAGGACTGGATAATACCACTGTATCATGACTGGATAACATTACTACACAGTGACTGTAAAAGGCCACAACACCGTGACTGGATAACACCACTACACATTAACTAGACAACACCATCACACCGGGACTGGATAACACCACCACACTGTGACTGAATAACACCCCCACAGTGTGACTGGATGATGCCACCACAACATGACTGAAATATGCCAAAACACCATGACTGGAATACGCCAACACACTGTAACTGGATAACACCACCACAGCACAACTGAATGATACCAACACACCATGCCTGGATAATGCCACCACACTGTGACTGGATAATACCAATATATGAAAAAAACTTTGAGATTCTTAGTTCGCATGTTTTTGGCCAAAAAATGCTCAAGCCACCCCCAGCTTACAACGGGATCTCAGGCGGGTGGTCCTACTCTATCTTATCTCTCACTAGGGTCAACTTCAGACCTCTCATTGTGTCAAGCGGCCTCCAAAATGCAGAGAGAAAAATAAACAAGCCCCTACCTTCCACCGCATAGTGCATTGATATAACAGCCTGTGGAGGTGGGCGTAGTGCAGTAAACCAAGATGGAGGAAATCCATTCCTCCTTATATAGTTTTAAAAGCAATATGTCCAAATACAACGTATAGTCCTGCACAGAAAAAACATTTCTGAAAAAAACAATGCAAACCTGGGTGCCACTGGCATGGCTGCGGCACATATGCATACAGTCCAATACCAGTGGCACACCACTGCTAAAAGGGCGAAAAATACATGGAAATTTCATATATTGCAGATAGCATAAAATGCTTCTTTGGAGATTTTCATGTGGTTTTTGCCCTTTTTGCAGTGGTGTGCCACTGGTATTGGACTGTGTGCATATGTGCCGCAGCCATGCCAGTGGCACCCAGGTTTGCATTGTTTTTTTCAGAAATGTTTTTCTGTGCCGAACTATACCTTGTATTTGGCACATATTGCGTTTAAACTATATAAGGAGGAATGGATACCTCCATCTTGGTTTTCTGCACCACGCCCACCTCCACAGGCTGTTATATCAATGCACTATGCTTTGTAAGGTAGGTGCTTTTTTATTTTTCTCTCTGCATTTTGGAGGCCGTTTGGCACAGTGAGAGGTCTGAAGTTGACCCTAGTGAGAGATAAGATAGAGTAGGAACACCCGCCTGAGATCCCGTTGTAAGCCGGGGATGGCTTGAGCATTTTTTGGCCAAAAACATGCGGACCAAGAATCTCAAAGTTTTTTCATATATTGTAGATAGCATAAAATGCTCCTTTGGAGATTTCCATGTGTTTTTCGCCCTTTTGGATAATACCAACACACCATGAATGGATAACAGCTCCACACGGTGAGTGGATAACACCACCACACTGTGACTGGAAAATACCACTACACCATGACTGGATAACACCACCACCCTGTGACTGGATAATACCACTACACCATGACTGGATAACCCCACCACACTGTGACTGGATAACTCCTACACACTATCTCTGGATAACAGCAACACACTCTGACTGGATAACTCCACCACACTGTGACTGGATAACACCACCACACTGTGACTGGATAACATCACCACACTGTGACTGGATAACATCACCACACTGTGACTGGATAACACCACCACACTGTGACTGGATAACACCACCACACTGTGACTGGATAACACCACCACACTGTGACTGGATAACACCACCACACTGTGACTGGATAACACCACCACACTGTGACTGGATAACACCACCACACTGTGACTGGATATCAACACCACACTGTGACTGGATAACACCACCACAGTGTGACTGGATAACACCACCATACTGTGATTGGATAACACCACTACACCGTGACTGGATAACAGTACCACACCGTGAATGGATAATACCACCAAACTGTGACTGGATAAAATCACCACACTGTGACTGGATAACAGCAGCACACTGTGGCTAGATAACACCACCACACCGTGACTGGATAACACCACCACACTGTGACTGGATAATACCCCACACTGTGACTGGATAATACCCCCATACTGTGACTGGATAATACCCCCATACTGTGACTGGATAACACAACCATACTGTGACTGGATAATAACACCATACTGTGACTGGATAATACCCCCATACTGTGACTGGATAATATCCCCATACTGTGACTGGATAATACCTCCATACTGTGACTGGATAATACCCCCATACTGTGACTGGATAATACCCCCATACTGTGACTGGATAACATCAACACACAGTGACTGGATAACACCACCATACTGTGACTGGATAACATCACCATACTGTGACTGGATAACACCACCATACTGTGACTGGATAACACCACCATACTGTGACTGGATAACACCACCATACTGTGACTGGATAACATCACCATACTGTGACTGGATAACAGCACCACACTGTGACTGGATAACATCACCATACTGTGACTGGATAACAGCACCACACTGTGACTGGATAACATCACCATACTGTGACTGGATAACATCACCATACTGTGACTGGATAACACCACCATACTGTGACTGGATAACATCACCATACTGTGACTGGATAACGCAACCACACTGTGACTGGATAATGCCACCACATCATGACTGGATAATGCCATGACAACGTAACTGGGTGACACTACCAGCATGAAGAAACACCCAAGGGTGAACAGTACGAGAGGCAAGAAACCTAAAAGTGGTATCTACAGATGGATGTCTGGCTTGGTTAATATCCTGAGTCATGTTTCAAGGCTCTTTTGTTGGTCAAACTTTGACGTATTCCTATAAATGGCACTATAGAGACAGTTTTCCTTTTCCCTCTTGAAGAGAGCTGATTTGCATTGCATCCAAGACTCAATACAGCAACTAGTCTCTTCAAGAGAACCAATACTGTACTTGGAGAAGTAGAGCCCAGTTGTAACTCTGCATAGAGTCCATCACTGCAAATGTATAGCTAAATACAAAGACCTTATCCTGTTCACTGCAAGCATTGCCAGTAACTGAGACACAGATGAACATGTAGGCGTTATGGTCGTTACCCCTTTAGGGAAAAATTAATTAAACATATGTGTTTTTCCTATAAAATTAGGAATAATTCCAATTTAATTAAGCCCAGTGTTAAGCAGATCCAATAGACCTATTGTTCTTGTACTGTTATGGTTACTTGAGTTGCTGCTTTTATTGATTTGGTAAATGTTCTTTTGATTGCATGCTCTCTTGTTGTGTAATTGAACTTTCCCAGGGGGAACTATTCTATGAGATAATAACTTGGTTTTCTCAATGTAGCAGTAATTTTACAAAAAAGTCAAAACTCGCTTCTAGTATAGCGTACTATAGGCCTCCATAGTTTACAACCTATATTAAGTTTGTTTGGGCTGTTATGCAGATAAACTGTTGGAGTTTATAATTCATATTTTCTTTTGCATTTTTTAACCTCCTTGGTTGCATGGGCAGACATGCTTTCTAGGTGCCCATCACTGGTACGCCGCTATCGTTTGGTTTTGTGGTTGCTGTGGGGTTTTCCCCCCCATGCGGGCCTTTACTGTTTTCCAAAAAACTAAGGTTGCTAAAACTATCCCCCCAGAAAATTAGGGAGGTGCGGCCACCTCCTGCTGTGTTATATTTCCACAGTGTCCTGTTTTGGTGTGGCTTCTTCAGCCAATTCCCATGTCCCGGTGTTTTTAAATTTGCAGTTTCTCCCCCCCCTTATTCCTTACCTGCCCCTTTTTTGTGCTTTTTTGCTTTTAAATCTTGTGTTTTTTGTTCCTACTTATTTTCCTTTTTTGTTTTTAAAAAATTAAAAAAATTTTGTTTTTGGGGGTTTTGTTCCATGTGTCTGCCCTGATTTCTTTTTTTGTGAGTTTACTTACCATGTTCCTTGTTTGTGTCCTTAGTCATGTGTTTGTCTTTGTCTGTTGCTGTCAGTTCCTGCTTGTGTTTCGTTTGTGTCCATTTCTGCCTGTGTTCCTTGTCCCTTCTTTGTATGTTCCCCAGGGCCCCTGTCTTTAGGCTGTGCCCCGGCCTGTGTTTCTTCTCTTGGCCCCCCCATTTATTTGTTCCAAGGGCCCCTGTTTATGTCCCTTTTCCCCGGACCTCCGTTTATGTTTTTTTCCAAAGGGTCCTGTTTTTGTCTTCCCCCTGGACCTCCTTTATTTTTTTTCCAAAGGGCCCCTGTTAAAGTCTTTTCATAGCCCCGTTTATATTTCTTTCAAGGCCTCTGTTTATGTCTTCTCCTGGGCCTCCATTTATGTTTGTTCTAAGGCCTCTGTTTATGTCTTCTCCTGGGCCTCCGTTTATGTTTGTTCCAAGGCCTCTGTTATATCTTCTCCTGGGCCTCTGTTTATGTTTTTTCCCCAAAGGGCCCTGCTATATCTCTCCTGAACCTCCTCCGTTTTTTTTTGTTTTCCCAAACCTTTTGTTTTTGTCTTCCCCTGGGCCCCCCATTTTGTTTTTTTCCACACCCCTGTTTTTGTCTTTCCTGGCCTCTTTTATGTTTTTTTTCAAGGCCTCTGTTTATGTCTTTTTCCTTTGGGGCCCCCGTTTTTGTTTTTTTCCCCAGCCCCTGTTTTTTCTTTTTCCTGGGGCCCTGTTTGTTTCGAGGCCTCTGTTTTTTTGGCTTTTCCCCTTTGGGCCCTTTGTTTTTTGTTTTTTTCCACAGCCTCTGTTATTTCTTCTCCTGGGCCTCCGTTTATGTTTGTTTCAAAGCCTCTGTGTATGTCTTCTCCTGGGCCTCTGTTTATGTTTGTTTCAAGGGCTCTATTTATGTCTTCTCCTGGGCCTCCGTTTATTTTTGTTTCAAGACCTCTGTTTATATCTTTTCCCCACCCCTGTTTATGTTTTGGGTTCCCAAAGGGCCCCTGTTTTTTTGCTTCTCCTAGGCCTCTGTTTATATCTTTCCTTTGCTTCCTTTTATGCTGTAATTTCCCCCCTTTTATCTGTAAATGGGAATCTTTTCACCTTTTTTACTTTCTTGTCCCCATCTCTGTTGGTGCCTACTACTGGAGCTCCCAACCTGCTGGGTCAGATGCCACTGCTGGGGACTTCTCTGATGTTGTACCTGGAGAAGCAAGTTACAGTACCTTGGAGCAAGCCCAGCAGTAGTCCAGTGGGTCTACTACTTGCAAAATTTTAAACTTTTCCTGTTTAAAAATATTTTGGGGTTTTAGTTAAAAATTAAAAAGGGTTTTGCTTCCCCAGAGCATTTAAATTTTTTTTAAAAACGGGCCCAGTCCCGGGGGCAAAACGAAAGGGGGGGGCGAATTTTTGCCTCGGAACATGTCACACAGATTCCTATTTTAAAAAAAAGATACTGAAAAAAATAATTTTAGTGGGGCCCTGTTTCCCGATTTTTGCACTGAGGTTTTAAAAAAAACTTTAAGTTTTAAAAGGTGTTGTCCTCCACAGCTGCCACCATTCCGGTGCCACCAGAGCTCCGGTTTTGTTGAACATTTCTCCCTTTAAACAAAGCAGCCCTCGGCGGTCATATAACAAATAGCAGGCAAGAGGGCCAGAGATTGGGTGCCGGCATGTAACGATTACATTAGGTCACCGGGGGTTGGGGGGCCAGCGGGGAACCAAAAGCCCCAAACTAGTGGTTTTCTGGAATAGGGAAACGGGTGCAGAGGTAAGCACAATATATTTTATTTATGTAGCACACGTAGTATCTAATTCCTACATAAAATCAAATTTACAACATTTGAATATTCTCAAGTACTGATAACAATAGTGCCGAAATATATTTCTCTTATCAGCCATTCATGCAGGGTAGAAGCTTCTGAAATGTACTCCAATAAGATTACAAAGCGGGAAGTCGGCCGAGTATGGTGGAATATTTCCCTGCACTACAGTTATATCTTATACATCTTAAATGCTGATAAACTCCTGAAAGTCTTACAAAGTAAAAATATAAAAAGAAAAATCGCGCAAATTTTTCACACAGCAAATCAAATTCTGGGAAAATTTTTTCACATTGCATTATTACCTTTTTTAAGTTTTTTAAAACAGTTTTTTAGATACTTCTGTCCTTGTCCAAAAAAAAGGGGTGTACCCAACGTGAAAGGGCATGGCCCGCAAATGAAAGAGGGGTTGGGGTCAGGGTGTGCAGCTGCGTGCCACAAATGCGCCCAAATTTGGGGGGGAGTTTTACAAAATTAAGCCAACTTAATACGGGCAGTTCAACCTGCACCAGATTTCCCGAAAACTGTGTGTGGCGCATTGTAAGACTGAAAAACTAAATTTAAGTTAGAAATTTAGGGGGAACATGCCCAAAACGCAAGCGCCCTTTTTTTTGGGCTATTTTTTCGGCAAAAATAAATGGTTGAAAGCCATAATTTTTATGAAATGAACTTAAAAATTCCAAAACAAAGGGGCCCTTATACACCAAAAGGCCCCGAACATTGTAATTCGCTTAAAAAAAAAAGCATTAAATATAGAAGCAGTGATACCTGGACCCCCCATAATGCAATGGCCCATTTCACTATAATTATACGTTTAAAGCCCTCCCCTTACCAAAGCGCCTCGATAAGGCCCCCATTAAATAAACAACACGAAAAACCCAAGCCCCCGCATTGCAAAAATGCCCTTTTTAGGGGCATTGAGCTTACTAGCAAGATATCCTAAAAAACCAGATTTTTTTTAAAAATCGTACTTTCAGGCGCACATTACACAAAAAAACCCTCCAAAAAAATGCTGCGGGGTCCCCCAATTTTTTTGGGCTTTCGCCCCTTTAATAAATTTGCCCCATCATTATTTCTACAGTGCGAATGTGCCCTGCATTAAGGCCTCCCCCAATGCGGGGAAAGGGTTGTGTCCCGCACCCTATCATGGGGGGCCCGCTTTAATTTTAAGGGCAAGGTTTCCCCCCCCTGGGGCGACTGAGATTGCAGCTTTGCGTCTATCCGGTATGGGTAATAAGGAGGAACCCCTTTTGCAAAAATGCCTATTTGAAACCCCCCCAAAAAATGTAGGTTAAAAGGGGTTTTTCCCTCTTGCAAGAAAATCAAAGCAGCCCAAATTTCCCGAGCCACATAAAAGGAAAAAAAAACGTTTCACCCCCTTTTCCCGCGGGCCCTGCTTTTCCCCGCCACATTTCACTGGGCCCCCCCGTTTTCATCCTTATACTTTCAAACAGTAAAAACTACAAAAAACTGAGTGGTCACAAGCCTTTACTAACATCACCATTCAAAGTTGTTCACTGTTGAACATTGATGTAAACTAGTGGGGTGTGAAAGCTGCAGCCAGGACTGGGACAAGGTATTTTAGTGGCCTAGGCAAATAAAGCATATAGCGTCCCCCAATGGGAAAAAACACCCGGAAACATACCTCCTTGCGCCCCCTTTTTTGCAGGGGAAATAAATTTTGGCCCCCAAAGCCGGTCATTTCCCTTTGGGCTCACCAATCATTGGTATGCGGGCATTTTGATGCCCTCTTTTGGGAAAGGGTAACAGTATGAAAATTGAAGACCAGGCCGGGGTTATAAATTTTTTTTTTTTTAAATTTTTCTGGGCCCTCAGGAGCTGCTGCTTTGATTTTTTTCCCCGATGGGGGAAAACCCCCCCTTTTTTCCCTGAAAATTTCGGGTTTCCCCCGGCTGCTTAAGGCATTTGCGGCGTAACTAAAAAGCCGGGCCCCCTTCCCCATGGAGCTTGTGAGCTTGCACTATACATCTTTGCACCCTCTACCTGACAAACCTGAAGTGGTGCCTTCCTCGGTCTCCCCTTGCCCTGTTTTTTTGGCATAGCTGTGAAAAACCCAAAAATTGTTGAGATGGGAAAACCCTGTTAATTAGAATTACTACTAGAATAACCTACTTTTAAAAACTGCTAATTTCTGCAAAAAATATCAAAATTGATTTTTAAAACTATTTTTCTCCCCCTCACATGAAGTGTAATCTTTTTTTCACTTTCAATTAAACAAGAACATCTTTGTGTTTTTTTTGGTACCTTTTTAATTTAGAAAGTGTAAAAAAGGAAAATTTAAAATTTCAAACTCAAAATCTCCCTAAAGAGAATTTTTTCCCTTCCTGAACCTTCCCCAGATAAATCTTTAGAATGGGGCAATTAAGGGGGAAAAAAAAAAAAAAATTTTTAAAGGGGCCTTTACGCTGCTCTGTCAATGCAGTGGCAGGTAATTGGACTGATATAATAGGGTGTCCATGAAACCCAACATTAAATCAACTGACATTGGATTATCATGCTTGCCCGTAAATTACATCATCAGATGATCTCCATTATCTTTGTATGTAGGGATTTTTCCCAACTTTTTGTTTCTTAGGGTCTACCCATAAAAAGGCTGTGTGGGGCTGGGGGACCAAAACCCTTTTATGTGTTCAGCTAAGAAAAGCAGGTTTTTGAAAATTTTTGTCCATCGTTTTAAAATTTTATATGAAAAAGTTGGAATGTTTTTTTTTGTGAAATTTTCTTTAAAAAAATTTCCCAAAAAGGAAGGAAAAAACATTAAAAAACACAAAAATTTTTTTTAGCTTTAAAAAAAATAAAACAAATTTAATTTGGATCAAGATATCAAAGGGGGAAAAAAATTTTTTTGTTCCCCCTTCCCGTTACCCGAAAAAAAAAAAAACCAAAATTGGTCACTAAAAAAAACTAGAAACTGTCAAAAATAATAATAAAAATTTTCTGGAAAAACAGTTTAAAAAATTTAAAAATTTGACATTGGGTTGAATTGTATTTCTATGAAAAATTAAAAAATCAAACCCCATGAAAAAATGATCTGTGACTGGTCCAAGCCCTTTCCCGACACTGGGCAGCCCCAAATTTTGCTCCAAATGCCTTTATTTGTCTTGAGTTTTTATTGCAATCTGTAGAGATTTTAAGAAAAACTGGCCACTTTCAAAAAAAGACCCCCCAAAAAATAAACGGGGCCCCGTACATGTCTCACAGAAGGTACAATGATCTTTTCTATGTATGCTTCATTTTTGTGTCTGTGAACATAGAGCTGATGTAACTTGCTAAAATGCTCCAGATTTGTCTCATCTGTCTAAAGAACGTTCTCCTAGAAGTTTTGTGGCTTGTCAATCTACATTTTGGCAAATTCCAGGCTTGCTTTTTTACGATTTGCTTTCAACAGTGGTTTCCTTCTCGGTCATCTTCCATTTAGTCCATTTTTTCATAGACAGCGAGGGATGGTGCGATCTGACACTGATATACCTTGACCTTGGAGTTCACCTCTAACTCTGGGAGAATTGTTGGTTACCATTGTCACGAGTGGTCCCGCAGCCCCCCGCCCGGGGTGGGGCGCACTCTGCGGCCACCGTCGGGTCCCCGGCCCCTGCCGGTCCCGCGGGTCGGGTCCCCCTGCTCTCTTACCTCTCCCCGCCCCCGCGTTCCCCCCCTTCTCCTGGGGGCCCCGGTTGTGCACATGCCCCCGGGCCCTTTGGGCGCGCGCGCCGGCTCTCGAAAATTTAAAGGGGCATTACGCCCTTATTGGTTAAGGGTGGGTGGTGACCCTATTTAAAATCCCTTCCTTTCCGGGTACCCTTTTCCAGATCTTTAGTGTGTACTGCCTTTAAGGAAAGCTTCTTTGCCTTGTTGCCTGATTCCGGTGTACCCAACCTTTTTCGCTCCTGTGTCTTGACCCCGAACCCTTTTCGCCTGCCCTGACCTTTGCCTGTCCCCCACTTCGCCTTTTACATTTTGTACCCCGCACTGCCCTTTGGCTGCCACCGCAAGCAAGCACGCCTGGGGCGACCTGGTATTTCTCCCCCGCAGCAAGCCTCCCGTTTGCGGCGGGGCTCTGGTGAAAACGGGTTCTATTAGATTCCGCCCCTGGTACGCTTACACCATCCTTGCGGTGGTCCAGCGGATCCACTACCTGCATTTGTTACAGTAAGATCGGCCATGGATCCCCCAAAGGGTACCTCTCCCCGGTGACCGGATTCAGGGCGATAGTGGCCCAGCAGTCAAAACAACTAGCGCAACAAGCCAGCAGCTGAACCGTTGCCCGCCATGCTGCGCAGCTCCGGGCTAACCAAAAAAGCCGTCGACTCCTCCCCCCTGTGGCGACACCTCCGCCAGCCCCCGGGACTTTCGGCTAGTTCCACTACCTGAAAAAGTTTGGGGGGACTCCAAAACTGTGCAGGGGATTTATTACCCAGGGCTCGAGCCTTAGTTGATGGTGGTCAATTCCCCCCCAAAACTTCTAAGGTGGCCTTCGGGGTCAGTTGTGCCCCGGGCATGCTCTGTTTGGGTACCCCTCTCTGGCCCGGGGCCCCGGGGGGACGAGGACCTACAGGTTTTCCTCTCAAGTCCACATGCTTTGAAGAGCCGCACGGGGCTTCCTGGGCAGGAGACCGCTCTACTAAATCTTCGCCAGGGGACTCCTCTGTGGGCGCTACCAGTTGTTTTCGGACCCGGGGTCGGGTGACTGGAACGACGCCGCTCTTGGCCCACTTTTACGAAGGGCCTGCCCGGCAATTTTAAGGGGACGCCCTAGCGGCCAGAGAGATCCCGCCCTCTTTAAGGAACTGGCCACCTAGCCCCCGGATCGATGTTCGCTTCCCCGGGGGAAAAGAGGAGCTACCCCAGGAACGTGCCCTCGCCCACCACCCGGGTTGCCCCGCCTGGCCCCGGGTCTTAAAAACCCACAGCTCCCGATCCCGTTCCTACCATGAAGAACCCTTTGAGGTGGACCGGGCACATCTGTCCGAACGGAGCGCCCCGCCGTCGGGCGAAAAATTGTGCCTTTACTGTGCCACCCCCGGACACTTTCGCAATGTTTGCCCGCTTCCCCCTCAGGGCGGGGGAAATGCCCCACCTAGGTTTGTGGAGGGGCGTCCTATGTGAACACTTCCTCTCCACGCCTTATATGAGGTTAGGTCTCGTCCGGTCCCGGTCTCGCTTTTCGGGTACCCCCCTTTCGGACCTGGATCCGCGGGGAACTTTTTTCACGCCGCCCTGGGTGCCCAGTTCCCCTTCCGGTGCCCCCTCGGGAGAAACCCCTGGGTTTCCCTCCGTGAGTGGCGGCTTCTTAGTGGGGCCCCTTGGCAAAACCCAAGCCTTTGCCCCTCGCGGGGGGCTTTCACAAGGAAAGATCCCCCTTCTATGTCCCCCCCGGGCGTCCTCACGATCCTCTTGGGTCTTCCGGGGCTGCAGCTCCATCCCCCGCCCCTGACGGGAAAAACCCCGGGGGAGGTTTTCTCGCGGGGGCCCAACTGCCAAATTGCTGTCTCCAGTTCCGGGGCCCGTCCGGGCCATTCCACTCGCAGTCCCCGGGCCTGCCAGGGGTTTCCCCGCTGAATCCCGGGGGACTACGCGGCGTTTTTTTTCGGGAAAAGGCCGAATCCCTTTCCCCCCTCTCGCCCTTTGACTGCCCCATTACCTCCTTCCAGGGACAGTCGTCCTCGGGGCAGATTTTTCCTGTTGCCCCAGACCTGGATCGGGGCCATGTGGGGACTTACCCGTGAGAACCTGCAAAAGGGTTTTATTCGCAAGTCCTCACCCCGCCGGAGCCGGTTTTTTTTGTACGAAAAAAGGATGGTTCTTCCATCCTTGCATCGACTACCGGGGTCTGAACCAATTCCCGTAAAAAATGGGTTACCCTTCCCAAAATTCGAACTTTTTTGACGTCTAGGGGAGAAAGGTTTTTCCAAATTGGACCTGCCGGGGAACAACCTCATAGAATCCGTGAGGGAGATGATTTGAAACTGCGTTCATCCCCCGCACGGCCATTTTGAGTATTGGAAATGCCATCGGTCTGTGCAATCCCCCCCGGGGTCTTTCGGGGGTTCGTGAACGAATTTTCAGGGACCTGCTCAAACCCTGTGTCATCGTTTCCCGGGACGAAACTGGTTTTCTCCCTGACCCCCGGGGCCCCATCTTCAAAAATGCGCCAAGTCCTGCAACCCTTTGCAGCAACCGCCTGTACCCAAAATTTAGAGAAGTGTGTGTTCCCCCAAACCAGTCTGCCTTTCCCTCGGTTAATCGTCCCGACCGGGCCCTACAAATGGATCCCCCAAAGTGTTGTTCCTGCAATAGCCACGACCTGTTGGACTTCGAGCCATACAAAGTTTTTTGGGGTTTGCGAATTATTATCGACAGTTTATACCTCACTTCTCTCTTGGGGCCCAAGTGGCCCCACCAGGAAAAACTAATCCCAAAAGTTTGGCCCCCGGGGGGCCGAAAGGCCCTTTTCCCGGGTTTGAAATCGGCCCTTTTTCTTCCCCACCTATTTTTTCACGCCCTCCCCGAGAAAACCTTTTATTGGAGGGGACGCCTCTTCTGTGGGGGGCGAGCATCCTTACTAAAAGGGGCCCCAAAGGGGGGAAAACCCTCCCTGCGGGTTTTCTCCCAAAACCTTTCGTCGGGGGAGAGGAACTTGTATTGGGGATCGGAATTACTACTATCAAAATGGCCTGGAAGGTGGCGGAAACTTTGGAGGGAGCTGTATCCCTTTTTAGGTATATAGGTACAAAAATCTTAGTATCTCCAGCGGCCCAGCGCCCCCAATCCCCCGGCAAACATGGGGGGTCTCTTTTTTTTTCTAGATTTGACTTCCGGATCCCTTTTTTGCCCCGCCGAAAAGAACTCGGGGAGATGCTTCCTCGCCATCTGACGTCACTGGGAAAGGAGCCGCAGCCCAACACATTTTCCTCCGGGAAAGCCTGATCCCCAGCAACCCTCCTCCTTCGAGATACCTCCCGGGAAGACCTACGTTCGGCCATCTCGAAAGGGAAACCTGAAATTGGGGGGCATTGCTCTTTTTGGCAGGACATCCCGGGGGGCCCCCTAATCGTTCCAATTTTTCCCCGGGGTTTTATGGTGGCCAGGGCGGCTAAAGATACTAAGGGCTTCGTGGAGCCTGTGCTACTTGTGCCCGGAATAAGGGGCCCCCACGGCCCCTCCCGGGGTGCTGCGACCCCTGCCAAGCCCCAGTATCCAGGCCCCTGGGCGTGGATTTCATCACCGACCTTCCATCCTTCTTCGGGTAAAACCGGATCTGGGGCTTAGGATAGGTTTTCGAAGATGTCACACTTTAACCCCCCTCCCCGGGGGGTTTCCTTCCGCACCCGTCTTGCCTCCCTTTCTTTAGTCACATCTTCCACCTGCCGGTCTGCCCGCACATCGTCTTGACGTGGGGTGCAGTTTTGTGTCAAGTTCTGGCCCGCTCTCTGTCCCCATTTTCAGGTTTTAAGTTAGACTTTTCTTCATCTACCCCTCCCCAAACCCCGGGGGTAGAGAGAGTCAATCAGATTCTGGGGGGTTATTAGTCTTTTTTTTTCGCTCGCGGATGATTGGGCCGACCTCCCACCCTGGGGCCGAATTTTTAACAAATCACGGGTTCGGGGCTTGGGCGCGTCCCCCTTTTTTATTGTATTGGCGGCATCCCCGCCCCCCCTCCCCCGCCCCCCCTCCGAGGTGCCCCCTGTAGATGCCTTTGGGCCACGATTTTCTGGATCTGGGAACAGCTGTCATCCCTGCGCATGCTGCTGCCCCGATGAAGGCCCCGGGGGACAGAAAGAGGAGATCAGCTCCTCTTTACCCCCGGAGACAAAAATCTGGTGTCCGCCAAATATGTCAGGTTGAAAATCCCCAGCTAACTTGGCCCGCGCTTCCTGGGGCCCCTTTGAAATCCTGAGCCGTATTAAACCAGTAGCGTATAGTCCGATCCCACCCACCTGCGGTCCCTAATTCTTTTTTAGTATCCCCCTGAAGCCCGCGTGTTGAACCGCTTCTCCAGAAGAGTTGTCCCCCCCTCTCCTGAGTCTGTAGCCCCAACAATTTCGGGCAAAGAGTTTTTTGGCTGGAGGGGTTAGGGGAAAAAGGCAATTCTTGGTTGATTGGGAGGGGATTCGGGGCGGAGGGGAGATCATGGGGAAACCTGAGGAAAACATCCTGGACCCTTTTCCCTACGCGGTTCCCCCAAAAAAAAAGCCAAAGGGGGGGGGGGGGGATACTGTCACGAGTGGTCCCAACCCCCTCCCCGGTTTCCCGGGGTGGGGGTCCCGCCTGCTTCTTTATCTCCGCGCTCCCGGGGGTCCCCCCGTTCTTGGCCGGTGGGTTTGGTGGCATCCCCCGGCGCCTTAGGCGCGGGGGGCCGGCCGGTCTTTGGGTTTTAAAAAAAAAAAAAAGGGGGCATTTACCCCCAATTATTGGTTAAGGCTGGCTGGTGGCCCCCAAATTTAACCCCCCCTTCCTTCCGGGTCACCTTTGCCGGATTTTTTAGTGCTGTATGCCTTCGGGAAAAAGGTTTTCTTCTGCCTTGTTGCCCGACTTCCGTTTTCCCCAAACCCTTTTTTTCGCTCCGGTGTCTTGCCAGAACCTTTGCCCGATTTGCCCGCCCTTTGCCGGGCCCCCGACTTGGCCCTAGTCTTACGTTTTTGTACACGCACTCCCTTTGGTGCCACTGCAAGCAATTACGCCAGTGGGGCGCCCTTGGTAGTTCTCCGCCGCGCAAGTCCACCCCGCTTTGCGGCGGGCTCTGGGGGAAAACCGGGTTCTTTTTGATTCCGCCCCGGGAAAGGCTTTACACCACCCTTTGCGGGGGTTTCCAGCGGAATCCACTACCTGCATTTTTTCCCAAACCTTTTGTTTTTATCCATCAAATTATCTGGTTGGTTTCAGCCCAAATGCCCCAAGCCCTATAGCCCCTTAAAAACTTTAAATTAATCGGGTGCAAATGTAGTAACGGGAAATCAAAAAATTTGTTTAAATAGGGTTTCTTTTTAAAATTTTCCCCTTTAAAACTGTTTGTCTTTTAAATTTTTCCCCCTTTCCCTTCTTAGTTTCCCTTTGGTCCATATTCTGGTGGTACACACCATAAAAACAAAAACACAGTGACTATTTTTTAAACCTTTAAAAAGGGCCAAAATTGATTACAAATAAGTTACAAATTTGAATCTTAGTTTAACATGTCCCTATGGTCAAAGTATTTTTAATCTTTTCTAAAGGTACTATTATTTTTGTCCAGCCCAGTTTCATTAGTTTTTTTTAAAATTTTTCAGTTGAACCGCAATTCAAATGTAATGTCTGATTTTCATTAGTTGATTTTCAGTACATTTATTATTACTGTTGTCAGTTTCAAGTTATTTCAGTGATCATTGTGGGGTTTTCGTTCTTTAACAGAAGTGTACCAACAATTTTGCCTACACATGTATGTTTTCCTTCTTTCAGGGCAAAGTTTTAGTTTATTGTGCTTTTCCCTGTCTCTAAATTTGATGTATTTTCTCTAGACACTTCAACCTACAAATATGGTTTCACGAGGGTCCGGACCACAGGGAAATTGTAAATTAGAATTGAGTTTAGTATAATAAGAAAATCCAGATCAACAGAAAGAGTTTAATGAGTTGTATTAGGCGGCTACAGTGAATCAAATTTCAAATTCTTCAATTTTGCTTAGGGCTATGCTGGGAAACAAAGTTTAAGGGGCCCCTGGTTATCCCGACTTAAGCACTGTGCAACCTTCACCCCCTTGCTTCTTATGTAGAGGTTGAAGCCAGCTCTCTAATGTCCAAGCCCAGGCACTTCCACTACAACTTACAAAGCGGTCTCTTCCAACATGATGCAAAGCATCCTATCTTTTTACACTTTTCAAGGCCCCTCTCACACAGGGAGGTGAAGAAATGCATCGGTGTCACTGTGAACAGTACTTGTCCCCCTTTGAGGGCCTATGTCTATACTTATTTTCTTTCCTTTTGTTTGGCAGCCCATCTGACTTTCACCCCTGTTTCCAACCACTGCAAGCAATATGGTGGTGCCGCTGGCCACTGCTGCCCTTTAACTTGCAGCACCTGCAAGAAAACACATATATATGTCACAACATAGTATCATGCAAAAGTATATACATGTGTAAAATAAGAACATATAAAAATTCCTTGAGTACCCGTCTGATGCAAAATGTAGATTTAAAGGGGTTACCTACTGTGTGCTGTTTTTATTAATTTATGTAATAAAAAATCATGCAATGTTCTGATATACATGTATTAAAATGTTGCTCCTATATCTCTTCCTACAGAATTGGCCCCCATGACATACAGTATCTCACAATAGTGACTACACCCCCCACATTTTAGTAAATATGGTATCATATTTTTTCATGGCATAACACTGAAGATATGACACTTTAAAACAACGTAAAGTAGTCAGTGTACAGTTGTATAATAGTGTAAATTTGGTGCACTCAAAATAACTCAACACACAGCCATCAATGTCTAAACCACTGGCAACAAAACTGAATACACCCTGAAGTGAAAATTGACAAATTGTACCCAATTTGTCACTTTCCTTCCACAGTGTCATGTGACTTGTGAGTGTTACAAGGTCTCTGATATGAATGGGAAGCACATGTGTTACATTTGGTGTTATCGCTCTCACACTCTCTCATATTGGTCACTGGAAGTTCAACATGGCTCCTCATGGCAAAGAACTCTCTGAGGATCTGACAAAAAGAATTGTTGCTCTACATAAAGATGGCCTAGAATATAAGAAGATTGCCAACAACCTGAAACTGAGCTACAGCACTGTGCCCAAGACTACACAACGGTTTAACAAGACAGGTACCACTTAGAACAGATCTCACCATGGTCGACCAAAGAAGTACAAAGAGTACACGTGCTCAGCATCATATCCAGAGATAGACGTATGAGTGCTACCATTATTGCTGCACAGGTTAAAAGGGTGGGAGGTCAGCCTGTCCATGCTCAGGTGGTACGCCACACACTGCACCAAATTGGTCTGCATGGCTGTCGTTCCAGAAGGAAGCCTCTCCTAAAGATAATGCACAAAAAAGCTCGCAAACAGATGCTGAAGACAAGCGGACTAAGGACATGGATTACTGGAATCATGTCCTGTGGTCTGATGAGACCAAGATAAACTTATTTGGTTCAGATGGTGAAAACGTGTGTGGCGGCAACCAGTTAAGGAGTACAAAGACAAGTGTGTCTTGTCTACAGTCAGGCATGGTGGTAGTAGTGTCATGGTTTGGGGCTGCATGAGTGCTGCCGGCTGTGGGAAACTACAGTTCATTGAGGGAACTATGAATGACAACATGTACTGTGACATACTGAAGCAGAGCATGATCCCCTTTCCTTTGGAAACTGGGCCATATGGCAGTATTCCAACATGATAATGAATCCAAATACACCTCCAGGACGACCACTGCCTTGCTACAGAGAATGAGGGTAAAGGTGCTGAACTGGCCAAGCGTCTCCAGACCTAAACCCTATTGAGCATCTGTGGGGCATCATCAAATAGAAGGTGGAGGAGTGCAAGGTCTCTAACATCCACCAGCTCCATGATGTTGTCATGAAGGAGTGAAAGAGGATTCTTGTGGCTGCAACCTGTGAAGCTCTAGTGACCTCCAGGCCCAAGAGAGTTAAGGCAGTTCTGGAAAATAATGGTGGCCACGCAAAATATTGACACTTTGGGCACAATATGTCCAAATTCACTTAGGGGTGAACTCACTTTTGTTGCCAACGGTTTACATGTTGATGGCTGTGTTGAGTTATTTTGAGAACACAACAAGTTACACTGTTATACAAGCTGTACACTGACTACTGTACATTGTATGAAAGTGTCATTATTTCAGTGTTGTCCCATGAAAAGCGGTGGCTAGAAATGCCTGACATTGGTTGGAGGAGCATGACCAAGACTTCCATGTACTGCCCAGACCTCCTTATTCCTCAGTATTGAACCCAATGGTTCATCTGTGGAAGCCCCTGGATGGTGGTGCTGGCTCTATGGACCCTCCAGCAACTGTGGGGCCCCTGAATGGTGGTGTTGGCTCTATGGACCCTCCAGCAGCGGTGGGGGCCCTGGATGGTGGTGTTGACTCTATGGACCCTCCAGCAGCTGTGGGAGCCTCTGGATGGTGGTGTTAGCTCTATGAACCCTCCAACAACTTTGGCGCCCTGGATGGTGGTGTTGGCTCTATGGACCCTCCAGCAGCTGTGTCTCCCCTGGATGGTGGTGTTGGCTCTATGGACCCTCCAGCAGCTGTGGGAGCCCTGGATGGTGGTGTTGACTCTATGGACCCTCCAGCAGCTGTGGGAACCCCTGGATGGTGGTGTTGGCTCTATGGACCCTCCAGTAACTGTGGGGCCCCTGGATGGTGGTGTTGGCTCTATGGACCCTCCTGCAGCTGTGGGAGCCCCTGGATAGTGGTGTTGGCTCTATGGACCCTCCAGCAGCTCTGGGAGCCTCTGGATGGTGGTGATTGCTCTATGGACCCTCCAGCTACTGTGTGGCCCCTGTATGGTGGTGTTGGCTCTATGGACCCTCCAGCAGCTGTGGGATGCAGTTGGCTCCAGATACCTGGAACAACTGACCAGGACCTTATTGAGTCACTCCCATACCATCTAGCTGCTGTCCGTCCTGCACATGGCTTTTACTCTGGATATTAGCTGGTGGTCATAATAATATGCCTCCACTGTATATATTTCTTCTATGATATAATGATCTTATCTCTTACATTATTCATGCTCTCCCATACTAAGTTGGATTTTCCTGCTCTGCCTTATTATCTACACATCATCCCAAATACCAATGTTCCCAAGAGCTCAAACAGACCTGGCATTTCCACCCACGCAGGGCACGCTGGACCGTGTGATAACAGACTGCAAGAGACAGACATAACTGACTGCATCAGATTGTTAACAAGAGACAATAATCCACTTATTAAATTACGGCCTGTGCTCCTGCAACGTTAATGTTATGTAATGACCAAATTAAATTCAAAGAAATGGATTTTCGTGGTTGGCACATACGTCTATACATCTGTTCTCCCAGCGCATTGCTCTACAGCTCGTGAAGCCTGGAAGATCAGAGGGTCTTCATTCAGAGGGATAGAGCCGTATCGCCAGCTTTCATGTGCTATTAGAATCCCCTGTGTTAGACTTGTACAAGTGGCGCCGATAACATAGAAAGCAAATATTGCTTCGTGCTTCCAGCAAGCAGACAAAAAGCCAATAGGCGCCATTTATTTCCAGCTTACCTGCCTACATTATAAAGTAAGCGGGTATTGAAAGAAGAGATGCCGAGGCTTTGTTCCTCATCGGGAAGCCAAACACAGCTGCCGCTTGCAGCCAGCATCTCCTGTCGAAATACATCTGTTCTTCAGGGACCCACTCTGTTCTCATTTACAGACCTGTAATCCCCTTTATACGTTTTTATCAGAAGAAGCCTTTAGTGCTTTAAATAAATTGTGGCTTAGGGGTATTCCTGCATCTTGTGTGCGGTGCGGGAAGGACCCCCGGAGATGGAGGAGAACACAAGACATGAAATGCATGAACACTTCCTTGGTCATCATGTCTGCCTTAAGCCTATGCTTGGGTTAATCTTCCTTTAAAGATTTGCATAAAACAAGCTAGGACTTCACAGAAATTGATTGGCACAGCAATAGTGAAATAAGTACCTAGGGGAGTCTTTCTCATCTGCGGAGATGGTGCTTTACCAGCAGTTTGAAAACTAGGTATTGGCATCAGCAAATCTAGTGCCTATGATTGGACTATATGCCAGTCCTGTAGGTTGGCACGCTGTAATTTAAGGGGACATTAATATCCAAGTTTTTTTATTTTACATACTGACAATCAATGTGCGAGTATTATATGGATTCTATATAACTGCATGCCAGAGGTGTAACTTGAAGCTCCTGGGCCCTAGTGCAAAAAGTGAAATGAGGTCCCCTAGCTTAGATGTGCTATTTAAAGTACTGGTGTCATCTTATGTCACAGAAGGGCCTTTGGGCCCCTTGAGACTTCAGGGTCCAATAGCGACTGCTACCTCTGCACCCTCTATAGCTACGTTTCCTATAGACGTCCAGGCGGTGGCAGTTTAACGTTGCATGGACGCTCTGGAACTAATTGTACAGCTGAGCAGGTGAAGAACCGGCTATTAGCGATAGCTGGGCTCTCCACTGTGATGACTGGAATGGTTTATTACCATCTCCGGCTTCTCATTCATTTTGTATACAGTGCACCTTAAAGGGGTTTTGCCAAGAAGTGATTTCCTCACCTAACAGGCTGATACTCCCCTCTTGAGCCCTGAAAAGCCTTGTGTTTCTGTGTTTAAAAAAACAAGTGCCTCCTCCATATTGTCATCGCACCACCTCCCATACACGCTCCTGAGGCTGATATTCAGTCTCTGTAGTTGAGTAAACATTGTTTGGCTAATACACAGAGGATAACTGTATTGTGCACAAGCTATACAGGTTTTGTTTTCTCCCTCTTATCTGCTCAGGAGTAAAGATAAGCTCCGAGTAGGCAGCGTTCACTGACTACAGACAGGGGGGGAGGGAGGAGGGCGGAGCAGGGAGCGTCTGCATGTTTACTCAGATAATTACATCACAAGCAGCAGATTCTCTATACAGCAGACACAGCCTCTGACACAGAAACAAAGCTAGTGAAGATGCCCAGTAAACACTGCTTTTTTTCTCCCCCTCCCTTCAAAGCTCATTCCTGTATCCTGCCATCAGAGAAGAAGTGCAAACAACGCAAGTGTCGCCAGGAGCTTGCCAGATCAGCTCCTGGTTGTAGCTAATGTAAACAGTCAGGAACTAAGGGCATCTAAGTCAGGCTGCAGCTCTCTTCCCTTTTTTTAATCACATATATTTAGAAAAGTGATTAAATACCCATTTTGAAGGATCCCACGTCAACATTAGATAGTGGCAAAACCCCTTTAAGGCAGGAAGCCTGTGTCGGCTTCCTGCTCCGGGCTCTGGCAGGCACATGAATGCCATGGCTCAATAATTTCCTGATATACTGGGTCTTATCAGTCAGTTCAGGGGATATATTTCCCCTAGATTTCCGCTATAATGTGGGCTAATATACCTGCCCCAGTTACAGGGGAAATGATCCCCCTAAAAAAAGTGATAGAAAAATGCTCCTCAAGGATCTATATCTAACGTTATTGCGGGCCTAATATATAAAAGAGTAACAAAAAACACACATATAAAATAAAATATTAATAAAAAATAAAGAAACTAATGTAAAAATGACATAAAAATAAAACCTAACATTTTACGGAAGAAGGGGCGAAAAATTACTTCAATAACTGAGCGCAAGAAAGCAATGTAATGTTCAAACCAGTCTATGCTACAGAACAGGAAAATGTACCTGGTCAGGAAGAGAGGTAAACGGCCCAGTCAGGAACTGGTTAAATTGGTGGGTTGTTTTTTTATAGCATTTTATACATGTCTTCCTGGTTTGTCTCTCTGGCTTTCCCTTTATCAGCTTGGATAGCACACCATTGATGATTGCTTGATGGTTCATTCCCAGGCCTAAGGACTAGGGACTTGAGAGAGGTAAGGTTATGTCTATACAGCAAAATCAGACCAAAATCAGATGGCATTTTAACATAACTGTACTGTGTTTTTTTGCATAGGTTTGCGCAAAAAACCACGATCAGTTTTCGGATTTCCCGCCAACCCAGTACATTGAATGTACGGGAATCTGACAGGAATCCAGTGGAAGATAGAACATGTTCGAAGAAACGCCGGATTCCAGTGAATTTGAAAACCGACCTGAAAAAATTTGGGCTGTGTAGACTTCAGCACAGATTTTCTATTGCTGTTTATGGGGCACTGGTTACAGTCGGATTTTCAACACATTCTAAAATCTGACCAAAAACCAATGCTGTGTAGACATGGCTTAAGGGCGACATGTATGTACGGGGCTGCGCCAGAAGTCTGGCGTCTTTTCAACCCAAAAACGGGCGTAGCCCTGTTCACTCTCCAAAATTAGGCGCATTATAAGGTGCCCGCAGCACTTTGTTATGCGCCTGAGATCGGGGTGTGCTGGATGCATGTTGCACTACAACCGTTTGAATCTACTCATTTATGACTGTTTATCTGCAAATCCAGGCGCATTACTGCTGGAGCAGGTAGAGCACTTTAAAAGTGGTTTACCTGAGCCAGAAGTGTCGCTTTGTAGCTAGAAAGCGCTAAATCTATGACCCGCAGTAGAACAGGTTCATAGATTCAGGCGTATTCTACGCTACTAATGTGCGCAAGCAAAATGTCGCCCTAAGTGTTTTTAGAAGTGAAGAAAGCTGAAAACTCACCCAATGCAGAAAAAAAGATTAACCCATTATTATTTCTTATTCTTGCCCTCTAGATCTAGTCCAATCTTTACCTAGACCTGTCCAGAGAATAATAGAGCAACTACTCTGCCATTACTTACTATTTGTAATGAGATTACATGCAGGTAAGCAGCAAATGCAGTGAAGTGAGATTAGTCTGCCTTGCTATTCAGGAGTTTTACCTCTTTATTATCACAGCTAGAAAAAGACAATTTTCTATGTCATTTTTATTTATATGGGACGGCTGTAATAAAAAAAATGCTGCCAAAAATTCTAAAAAAAAAAAAGTTTTCAGGAATATTGGTTTTAACAAAAACCACTCCTTTCTGATGGAAGTGTCCCTTTAAGGCCAAAGGCTTGAGTTCGCCTGCTTTTATCTCATTGACTGGCACCGATGGAGATGTCTGTTGTCACAGGCTGGCTGTATGTGCTGTTTAAGGGCTGCGTGTCCCCGGCTTGGCAGTGGACTTGCTGTTGTGACTGGAAGTGCCAAGGCTTTCACCCAGCACTTAATGACTGGCACAACCAGTACTGCTGCTCAATGGAGCTGAAGATGTCTTGGCAGAAGAAGCCTATTCACAGGCAGTTTTATCTATATTACAGCAGCTGCCAGTCCAGGTGAAACATATTGAAAGTAGGGCACGATGCCCAGACAACCACTTCCTGCTGGCCATCTAATGAACCTGGATATTGTTCCCTGAACCACTTAACAGTGCTGAACTTTGCCATGCTGATAGCCCGGAGTAGCATCATAATTCAGTGTGTGACCAGAGGCTCAGATATGATGAAGTTATTAAAATAAATCCCTACATATCCAATATGCAAGATGCCGCACCAATGATAATTGCAAGCGTACGTCCACTCGGCATTGCTTTTTCGTCCGATTTTTTGACGGTTTGTGTATTTGGAAACTGTCGGAAAACTAACAAGCAACTATCTGCATAGACTTCAATAGAAAATCCACCCAGTAGTCTACAGTGAGCGGATTTCCAGCCGAATGGATTTTCACACCATTGGCGTTCCCAAAAACTTGGAACATATGCCAGGTTTTCGGACGGAATGTGTGTTAGTAAATGGTGAAGGGGGACGGGTGAATCCGTAAACCGCGGACAGAAACATCCCCCAAAACTATTGAAAAAATACTGTCCAGATTCTTAAACAGAATCCCACCGGCATTTTACATTTGCCGTGTGGCCATATCCTAATACACTGTGTACATATTTCCCAACTGTCCCAGTTTTGGGGGAAAGTCCCGATTTGAGAGCAACGTCCCACTGTCCTGGGACGGCTGGGAGAAGTCCCAATTTTTTTGGGATGTTCCAGGGATCCAGGGCACGTGCCCTAAATCCACAGGACTGCATTGCGCAGACTCACTGGCAGGCGGTCACGGATTCTCGTCGTGACAGCTGGCAAGTACAAAAGAACAGTGGCGCTGGGGAAGCATCATAAAACAATCCCCTGATGTTGTGGCTGCAGGAGGCTTGCCTCACCCCTACAGCTAGATTAGGCGTGCACAGCAGAGAGAGATAAATGACCTCCGTCACCCCCACCCGAACCCCCTCCCTTCCTGTCCCTCCTCATAACCCCCCCTCTCATGACCTTTCCAGCTTTCCTGGATGCTGGATAGGCTATCCAACATCTAGGAAAGCTGAGTGGCACCCATACCCCACAGCAGGCACCCAGGAAAGCAATGTGGCACCCAGTTTTTCTGGGTGCTTGCTGTGGGGGATGTCACTTAGCTTTCCCTGGGGCAGAGAAACCTATCCAGCCTCCAGGAAAGCTAAGTCACATCCCCCTAGAGCAGGAAGTTCTCATCCACCCCAGGGAAAACAATCAGCAGGTATGGGGGTAAGTGATCTACAAGGATGGTTTCATACCTAAATTAAAACAGAGTGCCTTAACATAGATGAATGCCACCGAAATATGCCCCAGACCATAACACTGCCATCACCAGGTACAGTGACATCTGTCTGTTTCGGGGCCCCATACACAGTAGCAGGGCCGGACTGGGATAAAAATCAGCCCTGGCACAAAGCCCCCACCAGCCCACATACAAAATCCGCTTAAAAAATTCCCCTTGTTCTTGCACCTCGCCACTTTCTTAAATAAACTACACTGTAAAGCTGCCTTCACACAGAGCATTTTTTATGTGTTTTGGTGTGTTTTTGTGCAGAGAGGCCGAGCAGTTAATGCTGAACATTTCTGCAGAAAACAACGCATCAAAAAATGCACCAAAACTGCTCCGTGTGAAAACGGCCTACACACAAGCAAGAAAGAAACAGTGGTGCAGAGAAACCCCTCATCACAGAGTCAGGTGCACTTGCTTTACAATCCAGGACAAGCCCACACTGACACTACATAAGCACCAGCACAACCTACAACCCCACCAATCACATCACCCAGTAGTCAGGTCACCATCACATAAATACAGCACTGATCAACACAGAAGTAAACTACCCCTGACATCAGGGACTCACAGGAGACGTCATCTCTGATGGGAGTTGTTCTCTTCATCTTTTCTTCTGCATCTGGCCCAAACCTCCATGATGTCTTCCCTGATGAGTCGTTCCCTTCCATTTCTTTCTCTGTCCGGTACAGCATGCAGTGTCTTCTTCTCGCGGTCACTACTCATCTCTGTAGAATTTACCACAAATACATCTTAGACTCCTCTCTTTTTCAGCACTTTCCTATCAATTCCCCAAACAGCGTATGTTAGACCCGAAAAATTAGAAATTAAAAAATGTCAGATAAGTGGCATGTAAATAGGTAGACCCCCATTAGGCAGGTAAACAGAGCCTTCCTCCATTAATTTGGTAGGTAGACAGGGCCTACCCCTGTAATTAGCCCCCAGTAACTAGCCAGGTAGCTGGGGCTGCCCACAGTAACTAGCCAGTTAGCTGGGGCTGCCCACAGTAACTAGCCAGGTAGCTGGGGATGCCCACAGTAATCAGCCAGGTAGCTGGGGCTGCCCACAGTAATCAGTTAGGTAGGGCCAGTAATTAGCCAGGTAGGGCCAGTATGTAGCCAGGCAGGGCCAGTATGTAGCCAGGCAGGGCCAGTATGTAGCCAGGCAGGACCAGTATCTAAGCAGGCAGGGCCAGTATGTAAGCAGGCAAGGCCAGTATATAGGCAGGCAGGGCCAGTATATAGACAGGGCCACTTATAGGTAGACAGGGGCAGTATATAGGTAGACAGGGCTGGTATATAGGTAGACAGGGCTGGTATATAGGCAGACAGGGCTGGTATATAGGTAGACAGGGCAGTATATAGGTAGACAGGGCTGGTATATAGGTAGACAGGGCAGTATATAGGCAGACAGGGCAGTATATAGGTAGACAGGGCAGCATATAGGCAGACAGGGCAGCGTATAGGTAGACAGTGCAGCGTATAGGCAGACAGGGCAGCATATAGGCAGACAGGGCAGCATATAGGCAGGCAGGGCAGTATATAGGCAGGCAGGGCAGTATATAGGCAGACAAGGCAGTATATAGGCTGGCAGGGCAGTATATAGGCAGACATGGCAGTATATAGGCAGACAGGGCAGTATATAGGTAGCCAGGGCCAGTATATAGGTAGGCAGGGCAGTATATAGGCAGACAGGGCAGTATATAGGTAGCCAGGGCTAGTAGTATTAAAAAAATAAAATAAAACCAATACTTACCTGATGTCTCTGCTTCCTCTTCTTCCCCGGAGCGGCCGCCGGCAGCAGTTTGCGGGCCGCGGAGCGGGCGCGCAATGACGTCAACACAACGCGCACCAGCCCCGCAGCCTCCTTGGAGCTGAACAGACGGGATCAGAAGATCCTGGCAGTTCAGCCTTGGCCGCTGCTTGCACCGCGCAGGCGTCGGCCGTGATGGCTGCATGGCAGGGTCTGTGACCCGGCCATGCAGTCGTGTAGCGAGGGGGGCCTGTCGGTCCCCTGCCACAGGGGTCCGGTCGCTGATGCGACCATTGCGGCCCCTGACCGGCGCCGGGACTCGGGGCCCGCTGGTTCCCTCGGCGGACGATCCGAGCCGGCCCTACGGCCCGGACCCCAGCGGCCCGCCGGGCAAATGCCCGGTTTGCCCTATGGGCAGTCCGGGCCTGCACAGTAGGGTTAGCAGAGGTGCAGTCACAACCATCTGCTCTAGAGCCCCATAAGCAATAGGGTTCACTGAACTGTTGTGTTAGACTCACATCTGGTTACCCCTGGGTCATTTTGGCAGTGAGCGTCTCGACTATAGTCTGTCATCCACCCTCGCGCACCTTCATAGCCGATGTTCATCCCTCAAATCAGTGTCAGGTGGTGCTCTGCAGTTTACACATTGCTTATTTACAATGGCGCCGTTTGTCCACTCACAATACACTTTCACCACAGCAGCACGAGAACAGATCACAAACTGTGCAGATCCGAAATACTGCCAGGTTCAGCTAAAAAGCCAATAATCAGCCCCTTTTTGCAGCTCTGATAAATTCGCCCCTTTTACTATTGACGGCAATATGTGTGTAGACAGCCTATCACACACTTTGTACCCACCAAGCCAGCTCACCCCCACGTGACCTTCTTCATGGGCTACGTGCTGTAGATGTCAAAAGTAGGAAGTAGACATAATAATCTGACTCAACTGCGCATATTGTTACGTTCATCTTTAATGCATGATCCCAATACACTGTGGGTATAGAGACAGCAGTATCACGATCCGGCGAGCGGAAGGTGGATCCTCTGGTCACCGCAAGGAGTTGGCGGACCCTACGCCGGGGAGCGGAGTCTAAGGGGCCCCTTGTATTCACCGGAGCCCGCCGCAAGGCGGACTTTGCCACAGGGAACTCCCAGATCGCTACCCCTGACGTAGAACCCAACGATGATAGCTGAAAACCGGAGATGTAGACACTGGAAAACGGGAGCGTGATCCGAGCAGGATGAGCAGGCTAGGCAGTGTGTGGAAAACGAATGTCAGCACAACGGACGAAGACTGGAATACAAACGAGAAGCCAAGGGAATTCGCTAGAGAGCGCACGAGAACGTCACTAGTGAACGGACACCAACAACTGGGCACCATCGACAGGAAGAGGAATCCCTATAAAGCCCGTGTCTGAACGCCATAGGTGGAAAGGAATATCTGTCATGTACTAGTACTTTAAATCCAGGAGAGCTGCTTGCGCGCGCCCCGAGTGGCCGGCCAGGATAGTGCAGGCAGAGGCAGGAGGAGTCACAGCAGCGCGCCGCTCGAGGAGGAAGTAGGACGGGGCCGGGTAAGTAGACGGGCAACGAAGTGCACGCCAGGGACGGCTGCCCCTGTGGCCAGAAGCCTGCACCGCGGCACGAGCGGCGCCGGGAGGCGCTTCGGCCGCGGTCCGGGTGGCGGACTGCAGAGCGCAGCGTGACAAGCAGTTTCACCCAAGCCCTGGTGTATAAATCACTGAACCATTGTCACACATTGTAGGTGGAGTTACAGTTTTATTCAGTGGGGACTAGGGGCTAGTAGCAATATGTAATATGCTGTATGGCCTCTAGTGGGTCTCACTACTTGTATGTGTGTACTACAATGACATTGCAACTTGTTGGTTTTAGTGATCAGGGACCTTATCAGACACATGTGTAATGGCAGCTAACACCTCATGTAATAAAGTGACTGAAGACATCCTGTGAGTGTGATCGATTCATCATAAGCAACAAAAAACAGAACATGGTGACACCTGGGCACAGAACCATTGAAATACATACCTGCAAATCCTCAGAGCTTGTGTGAGACTGGAACTGTACAGAGACTCAACAGCAACTATACAGATTTCCTGTCATTACTACAAAATGGAGACTGGTCTGAAACCCCCTCACAGCCTGGATGTCACTTCATTCAATCTATTACAGACTCGGAGACATTGGAAAGAAGAGTTTAGTCTGTATGTGGATCTTACAGTGGCCCCCAGTGATGACAAAAGAAGAGTAAAGGCTTTTTTTTTACTTAATTGGAGGAAAAGGCAGAAAATAGCCCAGAAGTATCAGATAGCCAAGTTCTAGCAGACATTGTGGAGGCATTTGATAAACACTGTGACCCAAAAAAGAATGAGAGAGACTTGCTGCAACATGTGGATTTGGAGACATCAGAGACAGTCTCATCAGAGACAGAATAGTGTGTGGCATCAGAGACACTCACCTAAGAGAAAGATCTCTGAGAGAGGAAGAGATGACCCTAGAGTAATGCATGCAGATCTGCTGAGCTGAAAAAACACAGCCTAAAGATGATGGAAAGCAGCAGTGATAATGATGATGATGCTAAGCTAAATGCAGTACCTATGAAAGGAAAGAGAAGACAAAGCCTTCCTGTAAGCACAGTCCACTGTAAATACAGTGATAAAATACATTAGAGAGACAGAAATAAGTGTCCAGCATATGTGGAAACCTGAAGGTCATGAGGCAAGAAGAATCATTTCTCAGCAGGCTGTAGGCTGGGAACAGGCAAACAGTACAGACGGGTCCACACTGTAACAACAGACACTGACAGTGCAGAGGACATTACATGACTACGGCGACAGCCTTCAAAAGAGAATGTCAATGTGATCAGGCAGCAAGTAGCCAGGGATGCCAAGCAACTTTTTACAACCTTCTTGTTGGATGAGAAGCCCATTAGATTTCAGCTGGATTGTGGATTTAGCTGCAATGTAATTCCAAGTGTCCTGCTGAACAAACATGTTTTCATTGAGCCAACTGACAAGGTACTGGTGTTCCTTAAAATATGGAACCCATGTAACAGAAAGAGTTATAGAGTTCAATTTACCATGGGTGGCACTGTTCCTCATTGATTATGATGCCATGGCCATGTTTGCCGTGGCATCTAAGAGGTTAAACAGTGCAGGATGGTGTCGGCACCATCCCACGTTGTTACCAGCGTGTCTTAGCTGCAATTAGCAGCTAACACCCGCCGGCTAAGTAGCAGGATCGCGGCGCGATCCTTATCAGCATTAGGACATACTCCTACATCTAATGTTGGTAAGGGGTTATAACTAAGCTAAAGAACAATTTAGATAGGCAGGCTTTCTATTACAATAAATCTGCAAAGGATTTGCCTTATCTCTAGAGGAACGATCATATACGGTTGCAGCCAAGCATCAAATATGACAAACACTGGCAAAAGGCAAAGGTTGACCAGAAACTAGGACCTCAGTCCTATGAAATTGTATCAGAAGAAGACTAAGGAGAAAGTGGAGGTATCTGAGAAAAACACAAGAATGAGATGATTCATGGCCTTTTGAATAGTAAGCACAAAAGTATGGTCCAGCAGTCCAAAGGCCAATAAAAATCCAATGTTTATTAAAAAATATTAAAAGAAGACGGCAAACATGCACAGGAGAGATGAGTAAAGCTTACGCGTTTCAGGCCGGCTGCCTCTTAATCATAGCATGTTTTACACAGGAAACGAAGTGTTTAAATATACATGATAATCAACAGCTAATATAGCTCAACTGTAGCAGAAAAGAGGCAGCTTGTACTGTATAAAGATGACACAATGCATAAGCGCCGGCCACATGTCTTGCATCGGACGTGTCCGTAGTACGTGTAAGAACGCCGGCGCCCGTGCACTATCGGCATCCCAGACAGCGACGCGCGTGCGCAGAAGGAGTGGGGGCCGAAGCGAGCGGAGCCGGGATCTTACCCACAACAACAGTCAGGGCAGGAATCGGCGCCTGCGCACCAACGGCGCTACAGGACCCGCCGCGCCTGCGCCGAAAGAATTGGGACCGGAGCGGACAGAGCTAGGACAGTGACAACATGGGCGTTCGGCGCAATACATAATAACATATGCAACACACTGCCTCATAATTCTGACTGCAGGGGACAGAAGCCTGAGATAAAAACAACTAAATAAAATACAAAACCCCAAAAAACAAGAGTGAGCCCACCCAAATATAAGTCATGTGAAACAGAAAAATAAAAACATGAAGCAAATGAGAGCAGGTATGACAGATATGCACAACATTTAATGAATATGTAAAAAAAAAAAAAAAAAAACTCAACCAAACTATAATGAAGTACTGAAACAACCAGACCTATAACAGAACCTCAAATATATACATCAATAATGATAAAGAATTTCATTTCGTATATTGAGGCCATGAGGCCGCACAGTGTTTAGCGTTATGATCCAAAAGGCTTCTCTGCCACGTAATCGATAAATAAGATTGCCTCCTCGTTTGCCTAACTGGACCTTCTCTATGGCAAATGCCTTGAAAAATCTATTGCTGGATTGGTGGGAGTTGATGAAATGTCGTGCAGCATTAGAAATATTGCGATTGCCGGGATTTTCGATGTAATTGAGGTGATCGCACACTCGAACTTTAAATTTGCATGTGGCGGAGCCAACATAATAGAGGTGACAGTGTGTACATTCAATGATGTAAACTACAGAAGCAGAGTTACAATTGAGATATTGTTTGATATTATAACGCTGCCCCTGAGATTGAAAGGACTGAGTGACCTGAGAAAAAGAGCAAGTCTTGCAAGGGTATGACCCACACTTGTAAAATCCCTGATGTTTAAGCCAATTAGTAGAGGGTTGGGGGGGTTGTACACAATTGGGACCAATAAGACTGCCTATGGTACGAGGACGTCTGGCTACTACTCTGCAGCCCTGTGCCAAAACATTTTTCAGTAAGTCATCTTCAAAAAGTATAGGCAAGTACTTATAAAAAATATTTTTTATGGATGAAAAGTGTGTATTATAACCCACTACCAATGTAGGAATGTTAGGCGACTGTTTGGTACCCTGTTGCGAATATAAAAGATGTTTGCGACTTTTGCAATCAACAATGTGTTGCGCACGTTTAATAACCCACTGTGGGTAACCTCTGGCAGAAAGGCGTTGCTGAATGTTATGAGATTCACTAATGAAATTTTGTTGTGACGAACAATTGCGTTTGGCGCGGGTCACCTCCCCGACAGGGATGGAAACACGTGTGTGTTTGGGATGAAAGCTACGGTAGTGTAGGATAGTGTTACCGCTAACCGGCTTGCGGAAAGTTTTAGTTTGAATGTAATGGTCGGGGGTACCTGTTAATGTTGGGTCTAAAAAAGAAACTTGTGTGGAATCAAAGGTGATAGTAAATTTAAGGTTTAGAGGATTGTTATTTAGAAATTCTGCGAATAACAGACATCTGTCATATGAACTCCTCCATATGAACAACATGTCATCTATATACCTCCCATACCACTGGACGTCCGAAAAAAAAAGGATTCGTTTCAGAAAAAATATACATGTGCTCAAACCAGGACATAACTAAATTGGCAACGGATGGTGAAAATTTGGCTCCCATGGAAACCCCACATAACTGTAAATAAAAATGTTTATCAAAAAGAAAAAAATTGTGGGTCATGAGAAACCGAACTGTCAAAAGTAAAAATTGCTGCAAATCAACAGAAAAATCGCTATATTGACCAAAATGAAATTCAAGCGCCAAAAGTGCGACGTCCAGTGGTATGGAGGTATACAGAAATTCCACGTCACAACAGATCCACGAAAAGTGTGAATGCCAAATGATTTTGTCCATAGTCTGCAGGACATCTCTAGTGTCCTGCAGATAGCCAGGGACACGGCGCACCAACGGCTGAAGAAGACAATCAAGCCATTCACATACTGGTTCTCAGATGGACCCTCTACCTGACCCAATAGGTCTCATGGGAGGGCAGGTTATTGTCTTGTGTAAATAGTCGCCTTTTGAATAGTATCTTGAAATGAGGCAGCAAGTAGAAGCCAAGAACCAACAGGTACTGCTGACCATCATTGTGAGGATTCAGATGGGGGCGGGAGCCGGAGCGAGCGTAGGGGGAGGCGCCCCCCCGCATGACCCGGTGTGACGTGCCCGGCTGGGCGGGGCTTAAGTGCCGGGAGGCGTGTTTTTGTCATCCTCGTGGATGACGCTGCGTGACGTGACGCGACGGCGGGGGCGGGGCTTGTGCGGGGAGGCGGCCTTTTATGCCTCCCGCACGTTCACAGGAAGCAGCCGCGCCCTGGAGGTGAAATCTCCCACCCTCCCTCCCTTTATTTGGTGGCTGGTGATGGGTCTTTGGCTTGTGTTGATTTGGCGCAGTGTGCTGGGAAAGTGAGCAATCTGTCACAGTGGCTGGTTGGCGGTGGGGTCCTTGGAGCTAGGAGATGGTGGTGGGAGTCATAGCCCGCTATGGCTCCCTAATCACATAATGGAACATGTGGTTGGTCTGGCGACGGTGGGGCTCTTCAGGAGGGGTTCCTGAGAGCCAGGTGGTGGAGCGGTCGCCAGGGGTGGCCGCTTGGTGCCCTCGAGCTGGGGGTGACGGCTGAGGGTAATTACAAAAGGAGGATGGGTCGCCAGACCGTGGGGGTGGCTCCAAGGACCTGCAGCCCCAATGGTGTGGGATGTTTTTGGTACACTTTATGGTGAATGATGTTGAGGGTGTGTATGTTTTGGAATGTTGTTTGGAAAATTAAAAGGTTATTTATTACTGTTTTTGTATTTTTGTTAATAAAACGGCTGCTGTGGCCATTCAATCCAATGCCATTGTTGAGTTTTTATTCCGGTTATCGGAGGGGAGGTGGAAAAGGGATGGTTTAGGTTATATGTTTGGGAATAGGTGCCATAGTCGGCACTGCCTCTGGGTCATGGCCAGAGACAGGTAATGTCAGAAGGCAAATGACCAGAAACAGAAGAACAACAAGAGGTAGACAGTGACATTTCTTATATTACTAGAGCTGGCAGAATGGTCAAAAAGCCTGCCCACCTCAAGGATTACATCTAACTGTACTGCATTTTAGTTATCTCTATCATGGTCATGTTAATTATTGTGTTTTATTATTTTTCATTGTTCCTCCAGTTAAAAGAGAAAGGATGTAGCAATATGTTATATGCTGTATGGCCTCTAGGGGTCTGACTACTTGTATGTGTGTACTACAATGACATTGCAACTTGTTGGTTTTAGTGGTCAGGGACCTGATCAGACACATGTGTAATGGCAGCTAACACCTCATGTTATAAAGTTTCTGAAGACATCCTGTGAGCATGATTTATCATAAGCGACAACTAACAAAACAGGGCTTTAGGGTAAATGTGCACAGGGCAGATATTTTGCTTAGATCTGTGCATAGAAAATTTGCAATGGATTACAGAATCAGCAATGTCAATGGAAGTTGATAAATCTTATCTTTCTGCTTGGAAACTGACTTGTGGGGCAGACTTTTAAATCCCCAGCAAGCCAATTCTGGCAGCTTTCTGCAGATTTTCCCCATTGATTTGAGTAGGTATAGTTAAAATGGGCAATTATAGCTACAATAAATCTGCAACAAATCCATATCCTCTGTTAATAGTTTTACCTGTGGATTTTCTGCAAAAAATTTCCGCAACAAATCCATTTCATGTGAATTCACTTTAAATGAGATTTTCCCAGATTATTGGAAAACTCTCTACTGCTTTGGATTATGTTAAACCAAAAAATTAGCCTGCACTCTCCGGTTTAACAATTTCATAGAACACTATAAACAGCATTTACTGAGGTTTTTTTATTTGCCTCTTTATTAATCTATCATAGAATCCACTTTTTTAAGTGAAACTTCCTGCTTGTGGGATTGTCAGTACTTCCCCAGCATCTCTTTCCTACAACTCAACTCCCAGACTGCATTGTAATGTAGGACTTCCCTCTACAGTTATCACTGCTAGTTTTTGTGCTCACATTAGTGTGTAATCCCCCCAGCTCTGTACTTGCTGTCATGATAATAATGATGGTCAGGACTCACAAGTCACTGTATAAACTGCACAGAGCTGCAGTCACATATTCATGACAGCAGTACGCAACCCCCCACCTCTGAACTTCTGTCCTCTACTTTCATTACTGTTAGGGTATATTCAGACGATGTAATTTTGGTCCATATTTTGGCGCGTAATTGCGATTCAATACACCTGAAGAATGGGCCATCATTACAGTAATTCATAGCTCTCATTACCTGTTCTTTCCCCTAGCACACGATATGCGCCCAGGGAAAGAACTGATATGTCAATTCTTTCTTGGGAGACTGAATGTTAGTGAGAGCTTCAGAGGGATGTGCTGGCCAGTGCCAGTCACTGTCTAATCAGGAAGAGAGAGATGGACCATAACCTAGAGAAACCTGTGTGCACTCAGAGCAGATAAAATCTCTCTTATCTCCTGAATGGGGCAATATTAAAAGAGCAATGTATTTATTTTGGCTCATCCTTAGTTGGCCTTAGTTAACTCTGCATTAAGAAGATGGAAAGCAACTTGTACAATGATCACTCAATGCTGGAGGTTGGAAAAAACACCATCAATCGATTTCATTATAAATCTGATCAATAGCTTCTTTCAATATGAGTTTTGGGTAGAAGAACGAGCGTCTAATCCTCAGAAGAGGAAGATACTAAGGAGAGGGGAGATCATACGCTCTTCAACGCATGTGTGCTCTGAATAGATGTTGGAATAACCAGATCACTGCAAATTCTTCCTATACTTTTTCTGCTTGCCTCTCACTTTGTTTTCTCTGGATTTAAGAGATGTGGGTCATTGGGAAACACTGCATTCTTCTGTTACTAAAAACACCCGGGGAAATTTTGGATCGTTGCGTAGAAGACTGAAGTAACCCGAAAAATTCAGCACTTTTTGGGGAAACCCAGCCCCCATTATTCACTGCTCTTGTCAGATCTGAACACGGGGACCCCCAGTATATGGGCCCCAAGCAATGCAGACCCATTTTTGCTCTTGACCTGTAATTATGTTGTATCTTCTATAAAACAGCTAGAAAAAATGGCAATAAAACCCCGGGTCTGGTCCATGAATTTTTCGAAAATCTCCCCAGTGAAAATAAGGGGGGAACAAAATCTTCCCGGTGATTTCCCAAAAAGACGAACCCCATTTGCACCGCTTTCCCCACAGGCCCCAACAACAATTTGGCCTCTTGCTAAACGCCCCCAACTGCAATGAAAACGGGATCGGGGGCCCTCAGGGGTGTTTCCCCACATACAACCCACTCGGGCCTCCATTCTTCAATGCCTTGAAAAATCACAGGCAAAGTTCGGGCATGTCAGCTTGACCCAACATTTGAATCATAGGCACTTAGCACCAAAAAAGCCCTCTTCTTAAAGGGTTTAAAAATAAAAAATTGTTGTAAGAAATAAAAAAAAGAAGTCCAGCTATTCTTGACACAAAAGGACTATCTCCTTTTTGGCTAACTTCCCAACAATCCTGGAACTCCGGGAACCCCCCAAAAAAAGGGGGGAATTTTTCTTCTTGACCCAGAAGAGCTGGAAAGTCTCGGGCTATGCAGACCCCCTTTTAAAGGGGGTTTTTAAAATCTTTTAAATCATTTGGCAGCCGTTTATACGGGTTGCAAAGGGCAGAGCTTATAAAAAATTGGAGGGGCGTGTTTTCTTTTCTCACCCAAGGGGGGAAATTTTTTCCCCTCTGGGGACACCCCAAAAAGTGTGCACGTGAAAATTCTTTTCTGTGTACCCGGGGGGGGGGGGGGGGGATTCTCGGGCTGCCCGGAGACAAAGGGAATTCATTGAAAGAAAAAAACAAAGTAACCACTAGGCATATCTACTTTTCTCACTCTCTCTGAATATTTTTAAACTAAAAGGGGCTTTTGACATTCAGGACCCAGGGAAAAAAAGGGGGTTTTTTTTCTTTTCTGTCCCTCTCTCCTCACACACATTTTTTTTTAAAATATCCTGCAGATTTTACCCCTGACCCTACAGATCTGCAAAAACAAAACTATCCCTTTATCTTTTTGTTTTTTAGGGGGAACTGCAAAAAGATCTCCTCTCTGCTCGGGACCTCTGACTCATACCTAACCTCCCCTTAAATTGCTGTAAATGAAAAGAAGAAAACCCCATCCCTCTCTCCCCCCTTTCCCCCTCCCCTTTCCCCAAACCCATCACCCACAGGGAGGGGCCCTCACTCCCCCCCCCCCCCCCCGAAACCCCTCACCACATGGAAGGGGCTCACTCCCGCATCCCCCCCACTCACATGGGGGGGCTCACTCCCCGCATCCGTCCCACAGGGAACGCCACCCCCCCCGCATCCCCTCATTTCCAAAAGGAACGGCTCACCCCCGAAACCCCTTTCACTCACATGGAGGGCTCACTCCCGCATCCTGTCACTCACGGGGAAAGGGGCTCACCCCCAACATCCCATCACTCACTTTGAGGGGCTCACCCCCGCATCCCATCATCCCCATGGGGGGGCCCCCCTCCCGCATCCCATCACTCACATGGAGGGGCTCATTTCCCCGCATCCCCCCACCAAAAGGAAAGGGCTCACCCCCTTCCCCCCCCCCCCCCATCACTCACATGGGGGGGCTCACTCCCGAAACCCCAATCACTCACTTTGGAGGGGGGCTCACTCCCGATCCCCCACCACATGGGGGGCCACCCCCGATCCCCTCATTCACAGGGAGGGGCCACTCCCGCTTTCCCCCTCACTCACATGGGGGGTTTTCACCCCCGGGCATCCCATCACTCACATGGAGGGGCTCACCCCCACCCCAAACACTCCAAGGGAACGGCTCACCCCGGGCATCCCCTCACTCACATGGAACGGCTCACTCCCCCACCCCCTCACTCACGGGGAGGGCTCACTCCCGCATCCCCGTCACTCCCCAAGGAGGGCAAACTCCCCGCACCCCAAACACTCAACATGGAGGGGCTCACCCCGCACCTGTCACTCACATGGGGGGGCCCTCACTCCCGCACCCCGTCACCAAAAGGAGGGGTTTCACCCCCCACACCCCAAACACTCACAGGGAGCGGCTCACCCCCGCATCCTTCACTCACATGGGGGGGTTTCACTCCCGCACCCTGCACTCACAGGAGGGCTCCCCCCCCGCATCCCCTCCCCTCACATGAGGGGCTCACTCCCCCCCATCACTCACAGGGAAAGTTTTCTCACCCCCCCACATCCCATCCTCACATGGGGGGGCTCACTCCCGCACCCCCTCATTTTAAAATGGAACGGCCACTCCCGCATCCTGTCACTCAAAAGAGCGGCTCCCCTTCCCCCCTCCCCCCTCACATGGAACGGCTCACTCCCGCACCCCCCTCACCACTTTGGAGGGGTTTCACCCCCCCATCCTGTCCCTCAAAATGGAGGGGCCCCCTTCCCCCCCCCCCCCACCCCCTTTGCCCCCACCCATTGGGGGGGGGCTAACTCCCCATCCTGTCACTTACATAAGGGGCTCATTCCCGCATCCCATCACTAAACATGGAGGGGCTCACTCCCGCATCCCATCATCACATGGACGGGTTTCCCCCCGAAATCCCCTCACCAAAAGGACGGCCACCCCCGCATCCCCCACTCACATGGGGGGGGCTCACCCCCGCATCCCATCACCCACATGGAGCGGCTCACCCCGCACCTGTCACTCACATGGAAGGGGCCTCACTCCCCCCCATCCCATCACTCACATGGAGGGGTTTCATCCCCATCCCATCACTCAAAATGGGGGGGGCTCACCCCCCGCATCCCATCACCACAGGGAGGGGCCCACCCCCCCGAAACCCAAACACCACATGGGGGGCCCACACCCGCATCCCCCCCCAACTCACATGGAGCGGCTCACCCCACTTCCTGCCCACTCAAAAGGAGAGGCTCCTCCCGCACCCCTAAACCCACTTTGGGCGGTCACCCCCCCATCCGCACTCCCCAGGGCCCGGCTCACTCCCACACCCCTGTCACTCAAAATGGAGCGGCCCCACCCCACATCCTTTCACCCCACTTTGGAGGGGCCCCTCCCCTCCCCACCCCCCACCCACTCCCCGGGAAAGCGGCTCACCCCCAAACACCTGTCACTCAAAAGGACCCGGCTCACCCCCGGGCATCCTGTCACTCCCCATGGGGGTGGCTCACTCCAGCATCCCATCACTCACATGGAGCGGCTCACTCCCAAAATCCCATCATTTCCCCATGGAACGGGCCTCACTCCCCATCCTGTCACTCACATGGAGGGGTTTAAACCCCGCATCCCATCACTCAAAAGGGGGGCTCACCCCCCGGCATCCCCTCACTCACGGGGGGGCTCACCCCCCAAACCCCTCACTCCCAGGAGGGGCCACTCCCGAAACCCCTCACTCACATGGGGGGGCCACTCCCACACCCCAAACACTCACATGGGGGGGCCCTACCCCGATCCGTCACTCAAAATGGAGCGCCACCCCACATCCTGTCCCCCTACAGAGGGGCTAAACCCCCCAAAACCTTTCACTCACATGGAGGGGCCCTACTCCCGCATCCCTTCACTTACATGGAGGGGCTCACCCCCGCATACCCCCCACTCCAATGGAGCCCCACCCCCACATCCCCCACCAAAAGGAGGGGTTTCCCCCTCCCGAAACCCCCACTCACATGGAGCGGCCACTCCCCATCCCCTACTCACATGGAGAGGCTCACTCCCCCATCCCCTAAACTCACATGGGGGGCCACTCCCACATCCTGCACCCCACATGGGCGGCTCACTCCCGCACCCCGTCACTCACATACGCTCACTCCCGCATCCGTCACTCACATGGAGGGGCTCACTCCCGCATTTTGTCACTCACAGGGAGCGGCTCACTCCCGCACCCTTCCCACTAAACATGGAGGGGTTTCACCCCCCGCATCCCATCACTCACATGGAGCGCTCACTCCCCCCATCCCCCCCACTCACATGGAGGGGCTCACCCCCTGCATCCCATCACCAAAAGGAGGGGCTCCCCTTCCTGCATCCTGTCACCAAAAGGAGGGGGCTCACCCCGGGAAACCCTTTTCCACCAAAAGGGGGGGCTCACTCCCGAAAACCCATCACTCACATGGGGGGCCATCCCCGCTTTCCCCATCACCACATGGAGCGGCTCACCCCCCACATCCCATCACCCCATGGGGGGGCTCACCCCCCACTTTCCTGTCACTCACATGGGGGCGGCTCACTCCCCACCCATCACTCACATGGAGGGGCTACCCCCCCCGCACCCCATCACTCAAAATGGAGGGGCTCACTCCCGCACCCCCATCACTCAAAAGGGGGGGCTCACTCCCCATCCGGTCACTCACTTTTGGAAGGCTCATTTCCCCCGCATCCCAATTTTAAAAGGGGGGGCTCACCCCCCCAATCCTTTTCCACTCACATGGGGGCTCACCCCCGCACCCCCATACTCACATGGGGGCGGCTCATTTCCCGCATCCCATCACTCAAAATTGGGGGGGCCCACTCCCCATCCCCTCCCTCCCCATGGAGGGGGCTCACCCCGCATCCTGTCACTCACATGGAGGGCTCACTCCCGCATCCCATCCCACTAGGGAGCGGCCACTCCCGCACCCAAAATAAAATCAAAAGGGGGCTCATTTCCCGAAACCCACACTCACATGCAGTGTGGGACTGGGGGGTCTGGGGCCCACGGGGGAGTTGTTTTCTTGGGGGGCCCCCCCCCCAAACGTTCAGGGAAAATATTACCCCGGCCCCCCCGGACTTTAAACCCCCTTTTTTTTAAACCACAAAAATACAGTTTGAAAAACAGAACTGAAATTTGTGTATAAAAAATGTAGTCACACATTTGCCCATTTTAACATATATAGACAAAGGGCTAATAGCTCCCCTATCCCCCTCCACCCACATCCCAATACCCCCCCTCCACCCACATACAAAATCCCCCTCCACCCGAAAAACAATATCCCCCTCCACCCGCAAAAATATCCCCCCTCCCCCCGCATACAAAAATCCCCCCCTCCACCCGCATACAATATCCCCCCCCCCCACCCGCAAAACAATACCCCCCCTCCACCCGAATAAAAATTTCCCCCCGCTCCACCCGCATACAAATACCCCCCCTCCACCCCTTTACAAAAAACCCCCCCCCCGCAAAACAATTTCCCCCCCCCACCCCACATAACAAAAACCCCCCCCCACCCACATACAATACCCCCCCTCCCCCCCCGTTTCCCTTGGCCCACCACCTCACCACCTTCAAAAATTTTAAACACCAGCAAAAAGAAAGTTTAACCCCTATAAAAAGGGTCAGGTTTTTTCCCTCACTTTTACAATCAGGGACACATGTACTCGGGCCAAACTAAAACTAACCCGAAAAAACCTAAAACACCGCCATATGGAGACCATATAGAGGTCAGAAAAACCACTAGGTAAAAACCCACATCACCACCAAAAAGAAACCCCATAAGGGGTCAACAACCCCCAGTATCAACCTACAACACCGCCATTTAAAAAAGGGAAAACCCCCCATAGAGGCCCAAAACCCCGCTTTAGGGAAAAACCAAAAACACTGCCTATAGGGGACCAAATAGAGGTTTAGACCCCCAGCTCAGGTATAAACCAAAAACACCCCCTATAGAGACACCTAGAGTCAAAAACCAGGGCCCGGTATAACCAAAAACACCACCAATAAAAAAGACCACATAAGGGGCAGAAAACCAGCTAGGGAAAACCTACAACACCAAACCCAAAAAGAGACCACATAGAGGTCAGACACCAGCTAGGCACTCACATTACAGTGAAAACAGGGACTGAACCAGTATAGAAGCAAAAAAACCCCCGAAAACAGGACTCACCCGGAAAATTTTTTGAAATGGGGTCCCATTTTTCCTTTTCTTGTGTCGTTAATTTTTTCCCTTCTCTTTTTCCATCCCCCCTTTCCCCACCGCCCCCTGAAATTTGTCCTGGGCCAAAAACTCACCCTTGCAGAAAATTAAAACACAAAAAACTTAGAAAAACCTCAAAATTTTTACAATTTTTTTACCCATTCCCCCCCCTCTGTAAAAAACTTCCCCGGGTTTTGGAAGCGGGTACAAAACCTAGTTATCCCAATGGGTTTGGGGGGGGGGAGAGGCCCCCTGTAACTAAAAGGCCTTCTTTTGGTAGGTATGCCCCCCGAAAAGTTGCTAGGGCCCCGCCAGGTTGGTTTGGTGGGGGCCAAGCCAAGGGGGGTAGGGAAATAACCCCCCCAAAAAAAGCAGGCAAAGTTTTGGGAAATAAAAAAGGCTTCCCGTTAGTTTTGGGGGACCCCAATTTTGGTAGGCCCGTAGGTAGGGGTTTTGGGATCCCAAAATTTTTTTTTTAGGGAGGTTTGGGAGGGGTTTCCCCCCCCGAAAAGGGAAGCTTAGGTATTAGGGTCCCCTTTTTATAGGCTGGGAAGGGAGTTTGGGACCCCCTTTTAAAGGGATATACAGGCAGTTAGGGGGGCCCCCTTTAGGTACTATACAGGGAGTTAGGGGGCCCCCCTTTTGGTTTTCAAACATTTTTGGGGGGCCCCCCTTAAAGGGTTTTTAAACAGGGAAATTTTTGGGGGCCCCCTTTAAATTAAATGGGCAGGAAGTCCCGGGCCCCCCAATTTTTTGTTAAATGTGTTGGGGATTCCCAAACCCCCCTTTGTATTTATGTAGCCAGGGCCCCCTTTAATAGTTAGGGCCACCCTGAAGGGAGTCAGGGGCCCCCCTTTTTAGTCAGGGCCCCCCTTTGATTGCCAGGGGCCCCCATGTAGGTAGCAAGGACCCCCCCCCCATAGTCAGGGCCCCCCTGTAGAAAAACCAGGGGCCCCCCCCGGGGAGAAGCCCGGCCCCCATTAGTCAGGGGCCCCCTTTGAAAAAGAGGGCCCCCCCCAGTATTTTTCCAGGGGCCCCCCCTGTAAAATTCCAGGGCCCCCTTTTTGTAAACCAGGCCCCCCCCTTGTAGCCAGGGCCCCCTTTTTTAGCCAGGTCCCCCCTTTTTTACCAGGGCCCCCCATTTAGCCAAAGGGCCACCTTTTTTTACCAGGGCCCCCCTTTTTTTAGCCAGGGCCCCCTTTTTGTATCAGGGGGCCCCCCCTAAAGCCCGGGCCCCCTATAGTCAGGGGCCCCCCCTAGTATCAGGGCCCCCCTCTAGTAGAAGGGCCCCCCCTTAGCCAGGGGCCCCCTTTTGTCAAGGGGCCCCCCATAGGGAAGCCCAGGGCCCCAAGAAATCAGGGGCCCCCTTTTTAGAGAGGGCCGCCCCCATGGGAGGTAGCCAGGGCCCCCCATGTAGGTTTTCCATGGCCCCCCAAGTAGTTAGCTAGGGCCCCCCCCTTTTATTTAGGGCCCCTATAAAAGGGAGCCAGGGGGCCCCCCCCTTGTAGCCCAAAGGGGCCCCCCCCCGTACCCCGGGCCCCCCTTTTGTAGCCAAGGGCCCCCTTTTGTAGCCAGGGGCCCCCCCCGTAGCCAAGGCCCCCCCCTAGTAGTCAGGGGCCCCCCTCTAGTAGCGGGCCCCCCCCCTAGTATCAGGGCCTCCTTTTTTTTCCAGGCCCCCTTTTGTAGCCAGGGGCCCCCCCCCAATTTTGGTACAAGGGGCCCCCCCTTTTAAACCAGGGCCCCCTTTTAGGTAGCCAGAACCCCCCTTGTAGTCAGGGCCCCCCCTAATAAAAAAACAAAAAGGGAAAAAAAAAATCCGGCTTTACCTTGATTGCCCTTTCAAAAGAATCACCCGGAGCCCCCCCTTAAGTTTCCTATGCCCACACCGGATCCTCGGCCCCCAGTCCTCGGCTTTTTGAAATTCCCGAAAAAGCATGCAAACCCCAAAGGGACCAAAAGATCCAAACCCGGGGGTAGAAACTTGAAATTTTTGTATACCCGAACAATTTGGGATATGGCCCAAAATTGTAAAAACCTGCGATGTTCAAAAAGTGGGGGAGTAGCATAAAAAACCCAAAAAACAAAGCGGAGCACATACCCATATTTTAAAAAAGGGCAAATAACCTCAAGGGCGGTTTTAAAAAATTTTTTTTGGGAAAAAAAAGGAGGTGAATGCAAAGCTTTGCATTTGTGGGATAGAAAAAGTGGGAAAAGCAAAACAGGAGGGGGTTTTTCCAAAAAGTTTCTCTGAGAGAAAACTTTTTTGGATTTTAGAAAATTTCGACAAGAGCACCCCTGCAGGTAAGAAACCCCCGCAATGATCTACTTATAAATACCAATAAGTTAGTGAAAGGGTTAAAAATAAGTTTCAAATATATAAATTTTGGGTATAAGATTAAACATATGTTGTGATTCCAAAGGGAAAAATAAGTTTTTTAAAAACCGTTTTTTAATAGTTTTAAAAAACAGGGGGAAAAGATTCATAAAATGACTAAATTTGAAACCTCCCTAATTTTAAAAAAAGAAAACAGGGGGAATTTGACCCCTGAAAAAGGGTAAATTTTGGACCCCGAAACGCCTTCGGTTTTTTTCCGTCTATTTTAATCTTTTCTGGGGTTTTTTTTTACAAATTTTAAATTTAAAATTTTTACCAAACCCGGAAACAATTTTTGGGGGCAATTTGGGTTTTCATCTTTTTTTTGAATCCCCCCGTAGATAGCCAGGGCCCCCCGTAGGTAATCAAGGGGCCCCCCAAAAGTTACCAGGGCCCCCCTTTTTGAGAGGGCCCCCCCTGAAAGGGGCCGGCCCCCCCATGTAGGTAGCCATGGGCCCCCCCATTTTTACCAGGCCCCCTTGAAATCAGGGGCCCCCTAGAAATCAGGGCCCCCCCAGTAGTCAAAAGGCCCCCCCCTTTTATTTAGGGCCCCCCTTTTTTTTAGCCAGGACCCCCCTTTTTGTAACCAGGGGGCCCCCCTCTAGTAGTCAGGGCCCCCCTCTAGTAAATCAGAGCCCCCCTTGTATCCAACCCCCCCCCCCCATTTGTCCCGGGCCCCCTTTTTTTACCAGGGGCCCCCCCCCCCTTTTTTAGCCGGGGCCCCCCCCCTTTTTTTACCAGGGCCCCCCCTTTTTTTTAGCCCGGGCCCCCCTTTTTTTTAGCCAGGCCCCCCTTTTTTTTACCAGGGCCCCCCTTTTTTTAAACCCGGGCCCCCCCTATAGTCAGGGCCCCTGTGGGAAATTTAAAAAAAAAAAAAAACAACAAATAGCCACTTTCCTGGCTCCGGCCCCTGCTCCGGCCCCTTCCGAGCTGCCCCCAGCGCTGTACTTGGGCCCCCTGCATAAGGGGGCCCGGTGAAATTTACGTCACCCCGCGCCGGGCCTACGTCCCCCATTTTAGGGGGCCCGGGGCCCCAAAAAGGGGAAAAGGGCCCAAAGGGGTTTTACCTCCGGGAGATCAGCGGGGCGCAGCGGGTATTTGGCCCCCGGGGGCCCCCGGGGATGCGCGGGCCGGGCCCCCGGGGGGCGACGGACCCTGCCCCCCGGGCCCCCAGCGGCTCCGGGGGGGGCCCCCCGGGGGTTCCCCGGTCCCCCGGCGGCCCATCCCACCTGCTCACAAAGGAGGGGCCTCTCCCACATCCCCTCACTTTCCCCTGGAGAGCTCACCCCCCGCATCCCCTTTACTCACATGGAGCGGCTTCCCACCCCCACTCATCCCTCCAAGGAGGGGGTCACTCCCGCATCCCCCCACTCACATGGGTGGGTCAAATCCCGCATCCCCCTCACTCACATGGAGGGGCCACCCCCGCATCCCATCACCACAATGGGGGGCCACTCCCGCATCCCCCACCCACAAGGAACGGGTCAAAACCCCGGGACCCCTCACTCACATGGAAGGCTCACTCCCCATCCCCTCACTCACATGGAGGGCTCACCCCACATCCCATCACTCACAAATTGGGGGGGGCTCACTCCCCATTCCCCTCACCACATTTGGGGCGGGCCCCCACCCCCCCCATCCCCCCCCACTCACCCTGGAGGGGCTCACTCCCCCCCCCAAACCCCTCCTCAAGGAGGGGGTCACTTTCCCGCATCCCATCACTCACATGGAGGGGCTCACTCCCGCATCCCATCACTCACATGGAGCGGCTCACTCCCGCATCCCATCACTCACATGGAGGGGCTCACTCCCGCATCCCATCACTCACATGGAGCGGCTCACTCCCGCATCCCATCACTCACATGGAGGGGCTCACTCCCGCATCCTGTCACTCACATGGAGGGGCTCACTCCCGCATCCCATCACTCACATGGAGCGGCTCACTCCCGCATCCCCTCACTCACATGGAGCGGCTCACTCCCGCATCCCATCACTCACATGGAGCGGCTCACTCCCGCATCCCATCACTCACATGGAGCGGCTCACTCCCGCATCCTGTCACTCACATGGAGCGGCTCACTCCCGCATCCCATCACTCACATGGAGCGGCTCACTCCCACATCCTGTCACTCACATGGAGAGGCTCACTCCCGCATCCCATCACTCACATGGAACGGCTCACAGTCGCTCACTGACGCATCTCGTCACTCACATAGAGCGACGATTGAATCCCCTTCCTCCCTCACACATTCCAGCCTCCTATACATGCCCGCAATCGCTTTACTACCAATACACAGTGCAGAGGAACACACAGGAGGTGGACATCACGGAGCATGTGCGACAATGCGCGCCGCCGTGAATACCACCGAGGGCCGGACACAATGTAAATTAGTAAAGCCGGCAGCCAATGACATACAAAGAGATGGAACTAGGGATCACTGTTTACCCAAAATAAAGATAAGGGATCCTGTGAAAACAACACAGCTTTGCAAATCACATCCAATTGCAAAAATGCTTGTCTTCACTGTCCCCTTATTCTGAAGACCATCTAATGTAATGAGAAAACCCCTTTACCCTGGTCTGGCTGTTCTAACTGTTCTGCACTATGATTTGTTGTCAAAGAATCATAAATGTGTCTACTTCTATGAATGTGATGCGACCCCCAAGAACGCCCCAGAACTTTAGTGCATTAAAAAGTGTCTTTGTTTCATTACAAATGCAATTATCGTGCCAAAGTTTGGAAAATGCCTGTTCATACATTCTTTTTGGCTGAAAGTACACCAGAAAACTGGTGAAGCCCAAAGTCTAGTCCATTATTGGGACTGAAAAAAAAGGAAGATACAGTAAAAAGTGATTGAACATAAATATAGAAGAAAATATAAAGAAGAAAACACAAAAACCCTTCCACCATTAAAAACAATAAAAAATTCAGTGAAAAACTACATGTTTGGTATCCAACATATAGGATTAGCATGTTAATGATCCCATAGAGTGAGCACCGCAAAAAAAAAAAATGCAGAAATTGAATTTTTTTGTTCATCCAGCCACATAAAAAATGGAATAAAAAGTGATCAAACACCTTATGTACTCCCAAATGGCATCGATGACAATTGCATCTTATCCTGCAAATAAAGAGCCCTGACACAGTTCCGTCAGCAGAAAAATAAAAAAAGTTATGGATCTTAGACCCTCGCGACATAAAAATGTGATTTTTTTTAAAGTTTTTTTTTAAGTGGCAATGATGATTTGTGGGCATGAGATGCGGCCTATAAATGGGGACGTGGCTTTTAAAAATAAAATATGCAGCAAATGAATCTCCCTGAAGACAATTTTCAAAAGTTCACTAAGCAGTCCAAGAACGGAGCGGTCGGTCAGGTTTACACTTGTATCGGATGTTTTGTTACAGTGGGAGCAGCACCTGGACGGTTAAATGACAGACACCAAGGGCGCTCAACAGACCCCTAGAATGGCCATCATTTTATTGGAAAAAAAAATAGCGCAGCATGCAAATTCTACAAAATCTACAGAACCTATCTGGTTCATAACCCAGTGACTGTATTATTATAAAAAAAAACGTATGTAAAAATTACAAAAGAATAACATCACGAGAACAAGGCGAAAATATTAGTATAATTTTTCAAGTGCGAGAGGGGTCAGACACGTGTAATAAAGATAATGAAAAAGAGCCTAATCAGTGAGAGGGGTAAACGGCCTAGACAGGAACTGGTTAAACATAAAGGCAACGGTAAACAAACATTCTTACAGAATACATTTCTGTTTTGATTTTGCGCCATTTCAGAGATACAGCAGGTTATCTATTCTGGTTGTATAAAGATGGTTTTCTAGATTACTGACCACCTCTGTGCTATAGCGTCTATGTCTTATCAGCAGGAGGGGTTGCTGGTTGCCTGTAGCAAAACAGTGGTCAGTAGCCTAGGAAACCGTCTGTAAATAAGCAGGATAGATAACCTGCTTTATCTCTGAAATGAAGCAAAATCAGAACAGAAATGTTTAAAGGGGTTGTCTCAGTACATTGATTCGTCTTACCTCAGTCCTGTTTTCTTGGTTTCATTTTGAATTCAGGGGACTGTTTACTGGCTTCTACTAGGCTGCAGTAGAAGCCAGGTCTGTAGCTATAGCAACCAGTGCTGGCAGCCTATCAGGAGAGATTGAACAGGTCTGTAGCTATAGCGACCAGCGCTGGCAGCCTATTAGAAGAGATTGAACAGGTCTGTAGCTATAGCGACCAGTGCTGGCAGCCTATTAGGAGAGATTGAACAGGTCTGTAGCTATAGCAACCAGTGCTGGCAGCCTATCAGATGAGATTGAACAGCTGTAGCTATAGTGACCTGAGGAGCTGATGCAGCCCATACAAGAGGGGATATCTAGGAATGGGTAGGACACTGTTAATGGACACATATTGCAAAGCGACTTGTTTTTGCAAGATCTTTAATATAAAAAGCAATCCTTATAGTGAGACAACCCCTTTAATTACCTTTTCCTACATGTTTAAAGCTAATCAGTGAGATGGGACTATCCCTTTAAATTCTAATGGACATTGTTTTACACTTATTTCAGGTGTCTATATTGGAGGAGACGGCACATTCGACATCATCAGAAGCTATGATTGGAGCTTGCAAGGTTTTCGTGCACATTTCCCCAGGGACTCCATTTCGAAGAAATCAGATTAATGCATATATTACCTGCGATAATAGTTGTGTACATTCCAAGTTGTCTGTTTTAATTTTCTCTTGCGCGGTGACATAATTTGTTTAACACCTCCAGCCCCGTGCATTCAACACACCGACGTTTCTTAACCTTTTCCTTGCAAGTTGTGTCAGCCCCTTACCTTGCTTCCAGCTGTCATGACTCGCCATGTTGTCTCATGTCTCTTAATGTCACATCATAGATTTGATGTCTCTTGTTACATGGCGGGGACAGTAGAGGACCCAAGTGTCGGGAAGAAAAAAAAGACAAGGAAAATATTTACAGGATGATACTTTTCTGAAAAATGCGCCCCACAGGCATTCTAGTGTTAAATGCTAATCTATCTGCTATCAGGGAAGAATGGAAAAGGAGGGGAGAGGGGAGCGTAATAGGGAAAAGAGAGTTTAGCGGAGTAGAAGCAGAAGACAGATGAAGGGAATGCATATTATGAAAGGTAGATGGGAGACAGATAAAGAAGAGAGGCCTGTATGATGATTAATTAACGTAGGAAAGGTGAATTCTAGAACAATATCAGCAGGAAAGTAATACAAGAACACAATGTTGAACTGGGAGGCCCCAGGGCTATCTTTTCCATTGGGCACACTAGGCAGTTGCCCACAAGTATAAGGGCCGCAGGTGGTCTTTTTGTGTCCCAGGAATACACGAAACATACCCTGGATCCCTTGGTTGTTTTTGCTTATTTAACTGGTTGTGCAATTTTAGGACGTGCAAACAGTCAAAAACCATGGTGGAGAAGGGAGCAAAGGCTCCCTGCTCTGCCCATTAGTCTTGTAGGCTGCAGGCTGCCAGTGTCCATACATAAGTGGCTGATAATATGGGTGTGCTCTGTGGCGGCTTGAGGCATGGCCTAGTGTGATGTCATGTATTTGGGCAGGGTCCACTGCAGTGCTATACTCAGGGGCTCATAATGCTGTTAAGACGGTTCTGGGGGGGCCCTGAGTAATACAAGAACTCAGTGTTGGACTTGGGGCCCGAAGTAATACAAGAACTTGGTGTTGGACTGTGGAGCCCAGAGTAATACAAGAACTGGGCCCCCCGTGTGGAGTTGATTCTTTGGGACCACTAGTAGAGTTGATTATTTTGGCTCACCAATGGAGTTAATTCGTGTAGCCCACCAGTAGAGTTTATTCTTGGGGCTCATCACTAGAGTTGATTCTTCAGGCTTACCAGTAGAGTTTATTCTTGGGGCCAACCAGTGGAGTTGACTCCTGGGATCCACCAGTAGAGTTGATTCTTGGGGCCACCAGTGCAGTTCATTCTCGGGGTCCACCAATGGAACTCACCAGTGGAGTTGACTCTTGGGATCCACCAGTTGAGCTGATTCTTGGGGCCCACCCTAAAGCTTCTGTACATGACTTCACATGTTTGTTGCACTCTGCCTCTTACTTTCTGCCTCTCTTTCTCTGCCTATCTCTCATTGGAGGTCTCCCCTGTGGGCCAGTAGGAGCCTGCAAGAACTGTATCTTAATTGTCATAGCTATAGCATAAAATCAGTAGAAATAGATGGTGGTAAATCATGTCTCATTGTGGGGATACTGATGTTGTGGTGTTCTTTCAGCCCACATTCTATCTATACAAAACATGTGCACATCTACTTTTAATTGCACCGTGATCTGTTTTGGTAACATCACACAAATCCAATAGGTTCGTGACGGGTCATCCAATAAGAATAGCTCCTAGCCATATTTGCTTGGTCCTGTTATTTCTGAGGCAACATTGAGCAAGTCTCTAGTTTCTCTGCAGCACCCCCACAGGAAAGATGAAGTATTACACTGTTCCCAATGAAATTTGTCTATGTAATGCATGGATGTGCCGGGTCCTGTAGATGGAGAGATGCTGTTTCTAGGGGGCTAATTCAAGCCACTCCTAAACTATGCACTTAGTATTCCCTAGTAAAATCTTTCGAAATGGGGTTTTCCAAACCAGATTGCTCCTTTCAGCATAGATACAGTATTGTATCCTGATACTCATCATGCTTCATGTAAGTAGTAAGATGATATATAGGTCCAGCAGAAGGCAACCATATTTGGAGGTAGCTTTGAATCCAGTAGGTTATTGGTGGATCTTCCCATGAGAATGGTAATTACTTGGCTTCAAAGAGAATTTCCATTTTTTAGAATAAGCTTATTAGCAGATCAGGGTGATTCTAAAACAGAAAATAACCTTACCTTTTAAACTCTCCCAGCCAATGATGTAGTGTATAGGATTGTATCCCCCTTTGCACCTGTCAACCCTAAGTATTAAAGGGATGATTATATGCTGCACTATAGTTAATACACTAAAACGCTATATTTCACTGTGATTGATTACAGGTGTTATACCAAGTAAGATAATGGTGATGACATATAATTGCACTATGTGAAAGATTAAGATCTGCTAAGTCATGATGATAAAAATGCTGTCTGTGAATGTATCAGCTATGCAGCCAGGAGGGAGGGGTGAAGAGAAGTTGCTGTGGTAATCTAGTTGGGTGGGGTAGGTAGGTAGGTGACCATCCCAAAAAGTATATAAATAGGACTTAGAGTAAGTGATAGTGTGGTGGTTCATCAGGGCCGAACTGGCAATAAAAAGCAGCCCTGGCACAAAGTCCCCACCAGCCCACATACAATATCCGCTTACAAAATGTCCCTTCTTCTCACACCTTCTTCTCGCCACTTTCTAAAATAAACAACAGTATAAGGGTGCTTTCACATGGAGCATTTTTGGTGCATTTTTTACGCGTTTTTGCTGTTCTTGGATGCAGTTTTTGTGCAGAAAGGCACATAAGTTAATGCTGTACATTTCTGCACAGAAACGCACCAAAAACTGCTCTGTATGAAAGCACCGTAAACACAAGCAAGAAAGAGAAAGTGGTGCAGTCAGGTGTGCACTTGCTTTACAACCAGGGACAAGCCTGCATAACCAATACAAACCAATATAACCTACAACACTGCCAATCAGATCACCAATAGTCAGGTCACCATCACATGAATACAGCACAGAAGTAAACTTACCCCTGACAGCAGGGACTCACCAGAGACGTCGTCTCTGATGGGAGTTGTTCTCTTCTCCTTTTCCTCTCCATCTGGTCCAACACTCCATGATGTCTTCTCTGAGTTGTTCTCTTCCCTTTTGTTCTCTGTCCGGTACAGAATGCAGTGTCTTCTCCCGGCCACTACTCGTCCCTGTAGAATTTACCACAAATACATCTTAGACGCCTCTCTTTTCCAGTACTTTCCTATCAATTCCCAACTCTGTACACACTCCCCATCCATAGAGCCCCAAATAGTAATAGTGCCCGCTTTGGTGCCCTACACAGTAACTGTACCCCAAACAGCGTATGTTGGACCCTAAAAATTTGAAATTTAAAAAACTCAGATAAATGGCATGTAAATAGGTAGACACCTGTTAGGTAGGTATACAAGCCTCCCCCCACCCACCAGTAGGCAGGTAAGTAGATAGACCTCCCAAAGTAGGTAGATATATAGGTACTCTCAGTATATAGGTAAATAGGTCTCCTCAGTAAGTCTACAGATTTATTAAGTAGGTAAAGCGGTATATAATCCCAATCAGGTAGCCCCTCAGTGGGTGTATAGGTCCCCTCAGTAGACAGATAAGTAAAAAGGCCCCACAGTAGGTAGGAAGGTATAAAGTCCCCCATTAGGTATCTATATAGACCCTGTCAATAGGTAGGTAGGTATATAGGGTCCCCTCATAAGGTAGGTTTATTCCCCTCCCACAGTTAATAGGTGTTTAGGACCCCCATTAGGAAAGTAGTTACAAAGTAGTTAGGTCGGTAGACAGGGGCTTCCCCCAGTAATTAGCCAGATAGGTAGGACTGCCCCCTATAATTAGGAAGATAGGGCTGCCCCCAGTAATTAGCGAGATAGCTAGGGCTGCCGCCAGTAATTAGCCAGATAGCTAGGGCTGCCCCCAGTAACTAGCCAGGTGGCTAGGGTTGCACCCAGAAATTAGCCAGGTAGGGCCGCCCCCAGTAATTAGCCAGGTAGGTCTGCCCCAGTAATTAATTAGCCAGGTAGGTCTGCCCCATTAATTAGCCAGGTAGGTCTGCCACATTAATAAGCCAGGTCTGCCATATTAATTAGCCAGGTAGGTCTGCCCTCATTAATTAGGTAGGTCTGCCCCCATTAATTAGCCAGGTCTGCCCCCATTAATTAGCCAGGTCTGCCCCCATTAATTAGCCAGGTCTGCCCCCATTAATTAGGTAGTTCTGCCCCATTATTTAGATTGGTTTGCCCCATTAATTAGGTAGGTCTGCCCCCATTAATTAGGTAGGTCTTCCCCCATTAATTAGGTAGGTCTGCCCCATTAATTAGGTAGGTCTGCCCTCATTAATTAGGTAGGTCTGCCCCCATTAATTAGGTAGGTCTGCCCCCATTAATTAGGTAGGTCTGCCCCATTAATTAGGTAGGTCTGCCCCATTAATTAGGTAGTTAGCGAGAAGCCCAGTTTAAAAAAATTAAATAAAATCAGAAGATCCTGGCTAATCCGCCTGCACCGACTAACTATCCCCTTGTAGTCAAAGCTGCTACAGGATGTCAGTTCTCCTGGGGTTGGAGTACTCCTTGCAGTACCAAGACTGCATCCGAATAAGGGACAATTTATTTAAAAAGGAACTCTACTGGCTGCTAGCTACAACACAAGTTGAGGAAGGACTGTATGTAACTGACAGACAGGAATGCTGTGTCCCAGCTCTTGCCGCGAAATAAAAAGGACGAGTGAGGCTTGTTGCCAAAGTGTTCACGGTGTGTCTGTCTCCTGCTTCCTGCACAACATCATGGACACCTCCCTACAACATCGCAACATCAACACAACAGGTGAGGACCAACAGTAGGGAGTGTGCCCTGTGGGTCGGTAACATCTACTTCAAACTGCAGGTACCCCCCACCACTGTGCTGAGGCCCAGGGAAGGCATGAGAGGTTTTGGTGAGTGACTGCCACCATGACAAATGTGAGGGCTCACTGCTAGCCACTACCACTCCCATCCTCCTCTCTGCTGCTCGACCCACGTGGCCCACAACAATAACATCACACTTATTGTTAATGGGACCCTACAGCTATGCACAGACCACAGCACAGTCTCTTCCTGTATGAATGGCATGGCATAGGACCCTTGTGGCCTCCAATTGGCTTCAGCATTACATGAGCAATGATCATGGTGCAGCAGGCCGGTGGTAGCGCTGAACACAGCAGGTTTAAAAGGTGTTTTTTTTCAATTTTATAACTTCTCTGACCGGCTGAGGAACTTTTTCTAAAAATGGAAAACCCTTTAAAAGCCAAACAATTAGCACTCGGGTCTATTTTCAAGGAATAACTCCCCAACATCCTATTGTATTTAAAGTTGTCTTGATTGTCTTCTGCTGGACCTAGATATTCTTCGTCTTACTATACATACTATATACATGACGCATGATGAGTATCAAGATAAAACACTGTACCTATGTTTAAAGGGGCAGTCTGGTTTGGAAAACCCCCCTTTCAAATATTCTGTTAGGGAATATTTGTTCCAAGTCATGCCATTGCTCGTCCCATTAGTCGTGGGCATGCTCAGTTGCCTCTGCGCCATGATGTGTGGCACGCCTGGTCCTCAATCTGCTAGTTCTCCCTTCTGCTGAAGTCTCCTCCCTAGGGCATGTGGATGCAGGTCTTCATCAGCCAGCTTTCCTAGTGACTTTGCCACCTGATCCCTCTTAGAGGGTACTTCTCCCTCGTTGGTGTGCTTTTCTAATGTCTGTGGAATATTCAGTGTACTTTTTCTTAGTTCTGACCTTTGACTTGTTTTTCGACCACTACATTGCTTTGCTGCCTGTCCTGACCTTCTACCTGTGACCTCACTACAATTGTACTCTGCCTGTCCTGACCCTCTGCTCCTGTCCCGACTACACCTTCTGTCTACTTGTCCGTATGTTAGCAGTCACCAAGGGTGAACACATAGGTGGTAGCAAATTGCGAGTTGCCTGCAGCAAAGTCCTGATGCTTTGTGCTACAGGTGAAAATCAGGAGACTTCTTAGGCTATGTTCACACAACGCGTCGCAGTACATCGTATCTTTCGGGAGCTCGCACTGATCAGCGCATACTTCCAAGGTGCGGGGAGGCCGGCAGCCCACCGGCTCCATAGACATGCATTACTCGCGTCGCGTCTTCACCGCAAATAATTGACATGTCACTTATCTCCGATCGTATTGTACGAGCGGGGAGAGGAGGCGTAATCCATAGTTCTCTATGAGAGCTATAGATTACCGTAATTTTGGCGCGCATCTCGCCCGTAATAGAGCACAAATACGTGGTGAAATGCGCGTCAAAATTACCCCGTGTGAACATACCCTTAGACATCGCTGCTTGACATGGTTCTACACCAAAATTTGTGACTGACCCAGAAGATCCACCATCTGTCTCTGAGCCACGTTTTAGCCTACGACAAACAGCATCTCTCCATCTGGAGGACCCGGCACATCTGTGCATTACAGATTTCAGTGGGAACTATGTAATACTTCATTTTTCCTGTGGGGGTGCTGCAGGGAAACTAAACATTTGCTTCATGTTCCCACAGAAATACCAGGATCTAGTATGATCTGCTTGTAAACAAAAAGGGTGAAGGCAGGCAACCGCGTAGGGTGCCACTTTATCCCACGCAGAAAAAGGGGGGGCAAAGACGTATGTAGTGGCCTAAATATGCCTTATTTGCCTTGTGCACCAGAATACCTTGTCCCAGTCCTGCTTGTAACAAGAAGAAATTGCCCAAAATAGACAACCCCCTTTTAACTTACTGGGCACCCAGGAATAATTTTTGAAGTCTTGATACTGTTGAGCCAGGCGAGTAGACCTGTCGACCTGGATAGTAGTTGAATGATGTATTGGACTGGAGTAGTACCTTGTGTTTTCTATAGCAGAAAGGAACCTCCAGATCCCAATGCACAGTGATTGGCACCCTTGTCTTCCTGCACAATTGTCATGTGTCATGTCTAGGATGATTTCCTGGAACAGATAGAACTGATAATTAGAAGCATGGAAAAAGTCAACTTCTCAATGTCGAAAGAGTAACAACCTGTCCTAGTTTCTAACTTATCAGAATTCCCCTGATTTTTACTGAAGATATTACTGGTGACGTGACATAAGGATATCGCCCACAGATCTCCAACAGTATCTGATTAATGTGCTCCTGTAGCTTCTAAAGTTATCCTCCTTTCCCCTCACAGGTGCATCATCAGCCTAAAAAAGCACTTTATTCTATAGTGTCTCCATATGCTAATGAGGTATCCAAAAAATGACCCCCCCACCCCCCATCCGCCCCGATTCTGCCCAGCCTGGCTCGGTTGATGACCTTAGAAGAGGTTCATGATGATGTTCCCTGTCCTCAGAGATGTCCATCAAATCTGGCTCAGCAAAATTTGGGTGTGAAAATAGTGACTTTTAGCAGTGTCTCCGCCTCTTTGACTTTTACAAAAGCATATGGAGACACAGAGGAATAAAGTGCTTTCTTAGGATAACAATCCACCTATTTGGGGACAAGAGGCACATTTTAGAAACTAGAGTAGTACATCATGCAAGTAATGTTTGATTTTTGGGGGCAAATTCAAAGTATAACATTTTTCATTGAAGTTCCAATAATTTAGCACTAAAGGGAGCGGAGTGATGCTGGATCAGTGGAGCATCCCCACATCTGATGGAAGATTAAAAGACAGTTTGGAAAGCTAGGAGGAAGCCTATTCCAGAACACCTGCAGCCCAAAAATTAGTGTGCACATTTCTGTACTGTACGGAAATGTAATATTTATATAATTAAAGACAAACGTTACAATTACAGTTTGTGCCAGTGCAGATAATGACAGTGACTTGCCAAGTACTGTGTAATTAGAAAAGCAGTAAACCAAAGTAATTGCAAACATTCTCTCAGGAAGTTTGAAAATATAGGGGGACATGTATGAAAACTGTCTAGGTCTAAGACTTTCCTTGTTTCCCATAGCAACCAATCAGAGCTCATAGCAACCAATCAGGGCTCACAGCAACCAATCAGAAGCCCATAGCAACCAATCAGAGCCTGGTTAAATCAGGCTCACAGAAACCAAATCAGAGCCATTAGCCACAATCAGAGGCATAGCAACCAATCAGAGCCCATAGCATACAATCAGGGCTAATAGCAACCAATCAGGGCTCATAGCAACCAATCAGAGTCCATAGCACACCATCAGGGCTCACAGCAACCAATCAGAGCCCATAGCCACCAATCAGAGCTCATAGCAACCAATCAGAGCCCATAGCATACAATCAGGGCTAATAGCAACCAATCAGGGCTCATAGCAACCAATCAGAGTCCATAGCATACAATCAGGGCTCATAGCAACCAATCAGAGTTCATAGCAACCAATCAGAGTCCATAGTAACATATCAGAGCCCCTAGGCAACCAATCAGCTCACAGCAATCAATCAGGGCTCATAGCAAAGAATCAGGACTCATAGCGACCAATCAGAGCTAATAGCAACCAATCAGATCTCACAGCAAAAAATCAGAGCCCATAGCAACCAATCAGAGGCTATAGCAACCAGTAAGGGCTCTCCTTTCATTTTTTCAGAGCACTACATGAGATGAAAGGTGAGCTCTGATTGGTTGCTATAGGCTCTGATTGGTTGCTATGACCTCTGATTGGTTGCTATGAACTCTGAATGGTTGCTATGAGCAACAAAGAAAGTCTTAGACCTAGACAGTTGTCATACATGAGACCCATATTTGGGAGGAAACGTGCAGCCACTAAAGTCTTAGGAGATTTGTGGGGCGCAATTCGGGATGTAATTGTGCTGCAATACACCCAAAGAACATCCCACAAATGCGCTAAAGTCATAGCACTCATTGAGTGCTAAGATAACCCAACGTATTCCCACGGCACACAGTACACGCCCGTAAAAAGAAGTGACGTCACTTTTGTCAAGCGAGTAGGCTCCAGGTAAAACAAAAGTGATTGGAGGACCAGGCCGTAGCGCTGTTGAAAGTACGAGTTGGCCAGCGCATACTTTCAACTGCAGGTGTATTGCGGCGCGCGCATTTACGCGCTGCTATAACCCTTAGGCGATGTTCACACGGCTTATTGCCAGCGTAATTGCAGGGACGGATTTCGCCCGCAATTACGCCGGCTGCCATGTAGCGGGGTGGTGGCAGCTCCTTGGCCCCATAGACATTCATTATCCACGGCGCGTATCCAGCCGGGATAATGAACATGTCACTTTCTCCCTGCTCGCGAAATCCGGCGAGCGGGGAGAGGAGACGGAATCCATAGTTCTCTATGAGAACTGTTGATTACCGTAATGACTGGGACGGATTTCAGCCATATTGGAGCGCAATATGGCTGAAATCCGTCCCAGAATAAGCCATGTGAACATTGCCTTAGAGTTAAAACTTACCCTGGAATCCAGGTAACTAGAAAAAAACTTGCTGTGTCTGAAGATCATGTAGGCAGGGGTAGGTGACTGCTTCGGGCGCCTACCTCTGCCTATGAGTCCGCCCCATACACGGCGAGTGATGGCTGTAAGATACAGCTGGCTCCTGCATTCAGCAGCCAGGACCAGAGATAACTCAGATCCCAGCTGTTTAACTGCTTACATGCTGCGCTTATCGCAAATGTGACATCAGACCAGTTATACAATGGGGGAAGCGTCGCCTCCCACCTCCTAATCGGCTCTCCCGCAATTGTAATTGCAGAGTGGTGACCAGCAGTTACAGCAGCTAGAAGCCTAAAGAAGGCCCCCAGGAGTGACATCTTTTGCCCCTATTACACCTTGCCTGAGCCCAGAGGAAGGGTGGAATAGGACTGCTGCAATACTTTGAGGAGCCTTCATGACCCTGTGCCTGAGAAAAAAGCCGTATACCATTTTGCAAGAACTCAGCCTGTCCTAATTTACCCTGTCAGACTTCATTTTGCTGCTATGGAACCGAAAATTGATATCTTTCCTGAGCCATAACAGCCATTTTATTAATTAAATGAGAAGAACACAAATACAGCACAACTATATAATAACCCCAGTAACAAAAGGAGGGAGGTCCTTGAAGCCCGAAACAATGTCTGCATAAAAGAACCATGAGCACTCCACTCTTATCTATAGCCCATTAATACTTACTCAGAGGCACTAGTTAATCTAACTTAATAGTGCCTACCCAAGAGTGCAATACTACTTTCATGCTTGAGCCCATTTTAAGCTTTCCCAACTCCGCCAACTCTGCGGTCTTCAGGCCACTAATCTGTAACTTTGGGAATCCCCTATCATGGGATCCTTCCCACCACAAAAACATCTCCTTTCTTCACTAACTCGTGGACCCCCAGTGTCGGGCTACTGATGATCTTTTCCCATTGATATAAGCTATTGCTATTTTGATTAGACAGGCGGGGGCTTCTATATACTTTGCCTCCAACTGCCATATCCACATGATCCCCCATTTAACAGAGCTCCCACTTTTCCTCACACCTCATCTATTTCCATTCCAAATGTGGCTGCTCCTGACTCCCATTCAACACCATCATGGCAGCCTCAGATGAGTCTTGCCATTAGACCAGGGGTGTCAGCTCATTTTCACAGAGGGCAGCATCAACATTATGGTTGCCCTCAAAGGGCCATTAGAGGGTCTTGGAGGGTGTCTAGGATGCCTGGGTAGGGCTGTCAGAGCTATATCACTGCTTGTGAGCCCTGAACCCAAGATGGCGCCAGCTTCCTTTGCTGGTGCCAAAGCCTCTGCCAAGCACAGGCTGCATTCTGCAGGGAAAATGGAGAGCCTTTCCATCCGTGTCAGGTCATTGTCCATTCAGGCTTGCTGTGTCTAAGCTCTGTGGGCCACATAATATGACGTGCTGCACCTTGCACCATATGTGCCTTGTTCTGAAAATTTTTGTTGCTTTGTTATATTATAAGTTAATGTGAATATATTAATACTCTTGAGTAGGAGTTAAAGACCAGGGTGTATTGTAGTACAACCACTCAGCTGCATTGGTGTTCCCGGAGTGGTTAATATCCCCAGGGTCATCTTTTCCATTGGGCACACTAGGCAGTTGCCCGCGGGCCCCACAAGTATTGGGGCCCCTGGTGGTATATGTTTGTTCCAGGAATACAGGAAACATACCTTCGATCCCTTGGTTAGCTTTGCTTATTTAATGGTTTGTGTGTTTTTAGGATGTGCAAACAGTTAAAAACCATGGTGAAGAAGGGAGCCAAAGGCTCCCTGCCCTGGCAATTAGTCCTGTAGACGTCAAGCTGCTGGTGTCCAGACATAAGTGACATGATAATATGGGTGTGCGTGGGGGTGGCTAGAGGCATGACCTAGTGTGATGTCATATATTTTGGCAGCGCCCACTGTAGTGCTCTGCCCAGGGGCCCATAATGCTGTTAAAACGGCTCTGAATATCCCCTTAGTCTATGTCTACACAGCTAAGTTTTTCCCAAAAAAACAGAGTTGGATTTCGGATTTCATGTCGCCCTGTACATTGAGGGCTACTGGAATCCGACAGGAATCCAGCGGGACATAGAACATATTCTATCTTCCGCCGGACAGATGGCGTCTCAGTAGAAAACCAGTGCTGTGTAGACTACGGCACAGATTTTCTATTGGGGTCTGCACAGCGCTGGGTACAGTCCTATTCTAAACACTGAATCCGCCATAAATCTGATCAAAAACCTGTGCGGTGTAGACATAGCCTTATAGTATATGCTATATTCAGTTCTCAGGTGTCACTTTAAATGTATGTGTTTATCAGAAAATCACAGTATGTTGCAGAGCTTAGCTAAATTTTTCATATTTTTGTTAAGCAATCCACTCGGCTCCCTCCAGTGCTCTTCAGGTCCCAGGCCCCTGGGGGCATTTATCACTCCTCCAGTTTTACTCTGCTCTGATTTATAAGGACAATTTTGAACAACACGTACAGCTCTTAAAAGGGAACGGAGGGGAAAAGGGCCCCGGGTTTTTAAATTCCCACAGTGGATGAGTGGTCGCAGGTTTCCCAGGATTTACAAGTCCGGGGAAAGATATCAGATACAAGACAAAAGAAGTTAAGGGGATTTATTCAATCGCCCCCCCCCTGTCCCCAGGGATTTGGGAGAATTTTGAAAATTTAGAAACATGTTTTTAAAAAAAGTTTGATTAGCCCAACAACAACTGGTCCCAAATGATATATAAACGGATAGGATTTTTTTTGGGCCCTGTATAAAATTGGGGCAGAAAATACAAGACTACATATATTTCTAGGCTTTTTCTGGCAAAAATTTTCCCCCACATTTGCTGAAAAACCCAGGGCCCCGCATAATACCCGGGGCGGGTTTTAATTTAAAACATTCCCCCAAATTAAATTTCTTATTGAGGGGACAGTTGGGTTTTTCCCGAGGCACCCGGGAATTACCCAAGTTTAAGGCCCAAGGTTTGTAACCCTAAAAATAAAAGCAGATGTTTTCTTTAGGTTTTGCGGAGGAAGCTCAACCTCAATCGTTCCCTTTAAGATGAAACAGTACTGGGGGGAGAAAAGCATGTGTGTTTCCCAAGGCATTAAAGGGGTGCTCTCTTTTAAAGATTTTTAATGGTATATCGATAGGTTTCCCAAAAAAATGTCTGATAAGGGGCGGGTGCCCCCTCGGGAAACCCTTTAAACCGGTTTAAAAAAATTTGGGCCCCCCGGGCCCCGGAACTCCTTTTGCCCGGAAAAAAACCCCGGGGGGCCTGGGGGCCCCGGGGGGCCGAGGGGGGGTTTTCCCCCCTCCCCCAAAACCCCCCCACCCCCACCCCCCCCCCCGGGGGGCCCCCCAAAAGTCCCGGCGGGAAAGGGGGGCCCCGAATAGGTCCCCATCTGCGAACCGGCCCCTTTGTGGAAAGGGGGGCCAAAGGGCCCCCCCTTGTCCCCCGGCCCGGGTAACCCGCCCCAAGCCATGCAGCCATCAGGGCCCGCCGCCTGCACCGCGCTTGCGGGGCCCAAAAGTCCGGGGATCTAAAAATCCCGTTTTTTTCAGCTCCCGGACCCCCCCGCGGGGCAAAAGGCGCGATTTTTGATGAGTAAATTGCGCCCCTGCTCCGCGGCCCGCCCCGGGGAAAAGTGACCCGGCCGTTCCGGGGAAAGGGGAAAAAGGGGAACCCAGAGACATCAGGAAGGGTTTTTGGGTTTTATTTTTTTTTTTAAACTACTACCCCGCCTTACCTATATACTCCCCAATATTTCCCCCTGCCGGCTATATACTGCCCCTTTATTTTCCTCCCTCCATATAACCTGCCCATATTTACCCTTTGTCAACCTTTACCCCTAAAATTTAAACTCCCCCAAAATCCCTCCCTTTGGCTATTTTTCCTGCCCCATACTGCCCTGAAATTTTCCCTATATACTGCCCCTTTTAATGCCCTGCATCCCCTATATTCCTGCCCCATACAAACCTCCCCTGGCTATAAAACTCCCCATATTTTAAAAGCTCCCCATACCCAATATAACTAAAACCCCAATACTCCCCCTTGCCGGGTTTTTAAATTTCTCCCCATACTGCCCTGTTTCCCCCTATTTATGCCCCCATTTTCCCTGAAAACTTTTAATACTGCCCCATATTGCCCTGAAAAACCATTTTAATTTTTGCCCCTTACTGCTTTGCATACCAATACCCTTTTATGCCCTCCCTGGCTATATTGCCCCTTTCTCCCAAAATCCCTGGTTATATATTTGCCCCATACTGCCTTCCCTGGCTTTATACTTTGCCCCATTAAACGGGCCCTTTCCTTTGGATAATACTGCCCGCCTGGCTATAAAATGCCCTTTTAACTGCCCGCTTGGCTATATACTGCCCAATTTTCCCCTTTGCCTGGTATATACTCCCCGGGCCTGCCTACCTATATACGGGCCTTGCCTGCCTCCCTATAAAATCCCCCCAAAATTTTCCCTGCCTGCATAACAAATTTTCTCCCCCCTCCCTATATAAAAAGGCCCGGGTTCCTACCTAATATGCCCTCCCTACCTTTATATCACCCCGCCTGCCCATATAATGGCCCCTTGCTGGTATAATGCCGGGTTTGCCTTTTTTTACTCCCCCTTGCCTTACCTATAAAGTTGCCCGGGCCTGCCCCCCAAAATTTTACGGGCCAGGGTTTCCCTTTAAATAAGTGGCCTTGCCTTGCTTATATATTGGCCCTGCCTGGCAAATTTTAGGGGTTTCCCCCGGGCCTCTATTTTTCCCTTGGTTTTCCCCCTGGCTATTTAAACTGGCCCGGGCCCCTAAAACCTGGTTTAATTTAAACTGGCCCTCCTGGCTGGGTTATGGGGGCAGGCCCAGCTACCGGGCTAGTTACTGGGGGGGGTTAGGCCCTGCCCTACCTAAAATTAATGGGGTTTCCCCGTTTTACCTTCCCAAAATTGGGGGCCCCCTCTACCCCTTATTTACTTGCCACTTACCCTGACATTTTTTTAATTTTTTCTTTTTTTTTGGGCCCCAACAACCCCTTTGTTTGGGGAATTGATAGGAAAGTGCTGGAAAAAAAGAGGAGTCAAAAAGAGGGATTTTGTGGTTAAATTTTCTACAAAAAACGATTTAGTGAGGGGGTTTGGGAAGAATTGAAAAGGGGCTTTTCCGGACAAAAAATTTGGAAAGGGAACGCCCTCATCGGGGAAGACTCATGGGGGGTTTTTGGGGGCAGATGGAGAAGGAAAAGGAAAAAAGGGGGAAAAATTCCCACAGAGATGAGTTCTCCTGTGTGCCCCTGCTTTTTAGGGGTTTTTTTACTTCTGGGTTGAAAAAAGTGCTGTTTTTCCCATGGGGTGGTGACATGCTACTGGGGATGTGTTTGGGGTTGTGGGTTTATGTTTGGGTGCTTTGTAAGTGTTCGTGTGGGCTTTGCCCCTGATTAAAAGGGTGCACCCTGATTTTTTGTGTTGAGGGGTTTCTCGCACCCCCTGTTTTCTTTTTTTTTTTGTTTTAGGGGCTCTCAAAAACGGGGCAGGTTTTGGGCATTTTTTTATGCTTTTTTTGTCAGAAAATTTTTAACCCAAAAAACTGCCCCTCCCTTTTCTGCAAAAAAAAGCACCAAAAAAAAACATAAAAAGGCCCCAAAAAAAAACCCCGTGTGAAAGCATTTTAAATAGTGTAGTTTTTTTTAGAAAGTGGCGGGGTTTGCCCCGAGAACAAGGGAAATTTTTTAAGCGGTTTTTTGTAATGTGGGTGTGGGGCCTTGGGGTGCCAGGGCTGATTTTTTTTTCCCAAAAAAGTGGCCTTTGGATTTGGGGGGCCCCCCAAAAAAAAAATTTCAGTGCAGGGGTTTTTTTGCCCCGGTTTGCCGTTTTTTTTTTTCTTTTTTTCCGGAAAAAGTCCCAAATTTGGGAACCGGGGGGGTTTTATGGGAAAACCCCCCCAAACAGGAAAAAAAGCCCGCCAGGCGGCCAGCCCGTTTTTTGCACCTTTTTTTTGTTTTCCCTAAAAACCCCCCGGGCCGGGCGGCCAAAAAAAAGGAAAAAAACAAAACCCCCTGAAAAAAGGACCCAACCTGTGTAGGTTAAAAAAGGGTCTTTTTTTCCTCTAATTTTTTTCTATGGGTTTTTTTTGGCCTTTTTTTTTTTTTAAAAAACCCCCGTTTTTTGTTAATTTTTGGGGCGGGGTTTTTTGGGTATAAAAAAAAACCCGTTTTTGGAAAAATTGATCATTTTTCAATTACGGTTGGCCCTTAACCCTTAAAATCCTGGTTTTTTTTGCTTTGGAACCTTTTACAACAGACGAGAAACAAAAAGTAATTTTCCCCATGCCAACAACTCTTAAATTTGTTTTAAAAACATGGGGTTGGGATTTTTTGGTTTTTGAAAAGTAAAAATTTTGCCCCAACATTTTTTTTCCCATCTTTTTGGAAGGGGTCCCACCCCCCTTTTTTTGGGCCCTTATAAAGGGGGAAATTTTCACTTGGGAATCAAATTTTGTTTGTTTACAAAATTTGAAAAAGAAAAAAATGAAAAAAATTTTAAATTGAAAAAGGTTTTTTAAAAAAATTTGGGGAAAGGATTGATTTTTTTTTAAAATAATTTTTTAAACCCAATGCCCGGGTTTGGGGTCTCTCCAAGGACTTTTTCCCCAAAAACCTTTTAAATACATGGCTTGGGAAAATTGGGGGCCTTGGGGTTTTTTTTCTTTCCCCGGTTGGACTTTCGTTGGACCCTTGGAAATTTGCATTATTTTTACAAAACCCTTTGTAAGGTTGAGGGGGCAGGAAAAGCTGGAAACCTTCGCCCCCCCAAGGTTAAAAAGGGATTGGGACAACCCCCTATCCTTTTTTTTTCTTTGGGTCCTTTTACCCAAAACCCTAAAAAGGGGTTCTTTATGCCCTTTCCACGGAAAACAAAAGAGAAAGTATCAAAACCCCCCTTTGGACCAAAAATTTGGGTTAAAGGAAACCTTTTTCCCAAAAAAGCTTTTTTTGCGGGGTTGTTTCCCAGTTAAATTTAAATAAGTTGCTCCCATTAGGAAAAAGTTTTTTTTTTCAACATTAAAATTTAAAAAAGGGAAGTTGTTTTTTCAAAAACCTGGGGGAATACTCATTTTGGTGCCTTAAAAAGTTGGAACCCTTTTTTTGATTTATGTTTGGGATGCTGATTTTAAAAAATGCACCTGGTTTCCCCCCAAAACCTTTTAGAGTCCGGCTTTTGGCCCCCTTTAACAAGTATATGTTGCGGGAAATTTGTGGTAAATTTAATTTTACTAAAAAAATTTTGGGACTTTTTTGGGGGAAATAAAAAATATAAAGGGGGGGAATGAAAGGGAAAGGGGGGGCCCAAAGAAGGTTGGGCCTTTTTAAAACCCCGGAAAATGGCCCCCACCCCCTTTTTCGCTTTTATTTGAAACTTTTCTTTTTCCCCGTTCCCTTTCTTTTTAAATTCTTTTATTTTTTTGTTCACCAGTGTAATTGCAAAAATTTTTAATGCAGAAAATTTAAAAAAAAAAAAAAGGGCCAAAAAATTTTTATTCCCCCAAAAAAAATTATTTCCCCAAAAATTTTTTGTTTTCCGGGAAAACAAAAAAAAGGTAAAAACCTTTTTAGAAAATTTTAACTAAAAATTAAAAAGGCTTGGAACGAATTGCCAAAAAGGCCCCAAGCCCTCTAACCAACCCCCAACCCCCCACTAAGTTCTTAAGGGTTTAAAAACTGGTTACTTTTTTTTTTTTTAACCTTGAATTTGCCAAATAGGGAAAAAAAAAAAAAAACGGAAAAAAATTTTCCCCAAAAAATTTTTTTGTGGCCCCAATTTAACCTTAAACCTTTAAAAAGGGGTTTAAAAATCCCCTTTCTAAAGGGGGCTTTTTTGTTGCTAGGAAAAGGAAGCGGGGACTTTCTTTTTTAATTTTGGTAAAAATTCCCGGGGAGCGTTTTTTTTTCCCCCTCCCCAGTTGGGGCCGTTTTTGTCTTTATTTAAAAAGGGATGAATCTTTCCCCCTTTTAAACTGTTCAGGGTGGCCCCAGTGTGTTGTGTGTTCCCCCCACATGTAAATGGCCTCTCACTTTTGCAATCTTTATTTTTTGAAAAGAGGGGGTTTACTTCCCTGCATTCGTCTAAAAGTCAAAATAAAACCTAAAGCACGGGTCTCTCAAAGTGGCCGGTTGCATACAGTTAAAATCCGGAAAAAGACCCTTTCTCCCTTCATGTTTACATAAGGAAAAACCAACACCCCCGGGGAGCTTTAAAAGGCACTTTTGGCCCCAATTTAATGCTGTTTTTTGTTTTTTGGACAGTTTTGTAGTGTAAAAGGGGGGGAAAGCACTTGGTGTATAAAAAGTGAACTTTTTTTTGTGGGCCCCCTTTTTAAAAAAGCAGGGCTTTAAAAGGAAAGGGGCAAAAATTCCCCATGTTTTTGATTTTAGAGACAAAGGGGTCGAATGGGGGAAAGGCGGGCTAGTGATAGAGTAAAAAATATTTAACCCGGGCCCCAAAAGATTTCTAAAGTGAAAAGGCGGAATGAAAGCCCCGGGAAAAGCCTTTGGGGGGTTTTAAAAAGAATGTAAATTTTTTAGGGGCCCTCAGTTAATGAAATGAAAAGGGGGGAGGTTTCCATTTTTCCCAAACCGGCACGGGGAAAAGTTTCTTTAAGAAAAAAGAAGTTTGGGATCCCTGTGAGAAACAAGGGGAAATGTTTTTTCCCTAAATGCAACCCAAAATTGAAAAGTTGTTGTTTTAAACTGTCCCAATATTTGAAGGCCATTTAAAGGGAAATGTTTAAAACCCCTTTAAAGAACCAATGTTCATTTTTTTTTTTTTAAAAAACCCTTTATTTGCAAGACATTTAAAAAGAAAATTTTTATACTTTCTTCAAAGTTTTCTAACTGAATCCCAGGGTTTTCCCTTTACTTTTTGGGATGTTTAAAAGAAAGGGTTCGATGATTGCCTTTGCCCTTACCAATTTTTTAAATAATGGTAACCAAAAAAAAAAGGAAAAAGAACATCAAATTTAACAAAAATTAAAACAATACTTAAAACTTCCTTGTAGTCCTTCTTGGCAAATTTCAAAGTTCCCATTGCACTAATAAAACAAACCCCCAAATGATATACTCAGGGCCCAAAAAAATGAAGAAAAAAAAAAAAATTTCACCAATTGTCTTTTTTCCCAACCCATTAGTCTTTAAAATTTTTAAAATTTTCCCCCAAAATTTTTCCCCTGCAATTTTTTCTCCTCTAGATAGAAAGAAGTTTATTCAAAGGTTTCATAATCTTGGTCAACTCCTGGTCGGTGAAGGCAAATTCCATAAAATTCTTCCACTTTTTAACAATTTTTTTAATTGAGCCCTCTTTGGAGGTTTCATAATCTTGGTCAACTCCTGGTCGGTGAAGACAAATTCCATAAATTTCTTCCACTTTTTAACAATTTTTTTAATTGAGCCCTCTTTGGATCTTTCTGCATTCAATTTATTAAAGGGAATCTGTTGCAAATTTTTTTGTTACTTATTAAATCAAGCCCCTGATCCATATTCTTTTCCTCTTAGCCGTTTTTATTTCCTGATTGTAGATTTCTCACTTCAGTCATCTATATATGATTGTGGGGAAGACATTCTTGCTTGCACTGCTTTAACAGTGTCACGGCTGCCCCTGCGACCCTCACCCCGGGTCGCGGGGCCATCCGTGCCCCGTTGGCGGGCGGCTCCGCGACCCACATGTCGGGCCGCGGACGCGCTCGTCTCTCCAGCCAGCCTCCTGCCCGCTTACCTGACTGCGCGGCGTGCCTGCTGCAGCTTCTGTCTCCCGGCAAATTTAAATGTTAAATTTAAAGGGCCAGCGCACCAGTAATTGGCAATAGCCAATCGCTGCCCCTATTTTAGCCTGGCCTTTCCTGTTCCGCGTGCCGGATCTTTAGTGCCATTAGCCTATTGAGAAAGCGTTCCAGAAGTCTTGTCTGATTACCGTGTACCGTACCATTTGCCTCCGTCTCTCGACCACGAACCTTGCCGTCTGCCCTAACCTTCCTGCCTGTCCACGACCACAAAACCTTGCCGCCTGTCCTAACCTTCCTGCCTTCCCGCCCACGACCTGCCCCTCGCCCCGCCCCCCCTTACAATTTTGTACCACGCTACCCCTCAGCTGCCTCCGCAAAAGCCAGTCGGGGTAGGCGGAACTCCCGCCGCAGCAAGTCCATCCGCTTTGCGGCGGGCTCTGGTGAAAACCGGGACCTACTTAGATTCCGTTCCCTGGCCTGGCTTACACCATCGCTTGCGGTGGTCCAGAGGATCCACTACCGTTGCCCGTGACAAACAGCAGTCAGAGGGATACTTTACAGCAGCTTCATGCACATAGGAACCTTAAGACTGATTCTGTCCCATAGACTTCTATAGGAGAGTTCTCTAGTCATGCTGTGTGACCTGGGAAGAAGTCACTGTGCAGGGAGGTGAGAGAGGGAGCTGTGACTATCTCCTCTTGTGACTGGTGGATCCTGTGTTATCTATTCACATTGGTGTCACCTTTCAGTTTGACCTTGCTTGTACTGATAATGAGCTAACACTGAAAATCTCCCTCTACAGAACAGGAAGTATTAGACTATTATTTGGCTTAGTGGCCAAAGTGAAAACTGCAGGACTTAAGAATCAATAAAAATATTGAAAGTGATATGGAAAATTAAAAAAAAAACATAACCAAAAATTCCTAAAAAATGTGTTTATCATAAAAATGTGAGTTAAACAAGTTATTTTTTTTTCAACAATAAATTTTTATTGAAAATTTTTAAGAAGAGAAAAACAAGTGTAACACTGCTTACATTTCAATTAATCACATAGATTACAAAGTGAGTACAATAGTGTAGAAACATTGGTCAGTAGTTTGAACAAACAAATAACAGTCACTTGATTGCAAAAAAAAACATTTTATATCAAATGATGAGATTTAAATTGTAGTTGAGTGCAAGGTTATTGGCAAAGCCATAAAGTCGTCTTAACTGCGTTGTACCATTGATATACCTAGATAGGGCCCGGTATAGTACCCTAGTATGTATGGGCTAATGATTGAACCGGCTGACATGTATCCAGTGCGTAAGTAACACGTACATACTATTGTAGGATTACATCAGGTATAGGCCAATTTCACTTCTTTGGAAATATTTGGATGCGACTGAATGGCTTTTACCAGCCCCGACATGAGTATGTGGAGTCTTGCACTCACCTTATAAGACAAGGGAGGGTGGAGGTGGGGGGGGGGGGTTAGAGGGAAAGTGGGCATGGGTGTCTGGTCACACCGTCATGGCCGCCATCTTTTTAATCTTCTTGAGACATTAAATTTGTGAGAACTTATAATCTTCCATCCACTCCGACCAATGTAGAAAGAATTTTGGAGCATTTCCTTCTCTGTAGACTATGATTTTTTCATACATGCAGTTTGTGGAGACAATTTCTGATACCTCCTCAATTGTGGGGGGAAGTATAGCTTTCTAGTTTCTAGTTATGGTTAGTTTAGCTGCTAGAAGAATGTGACATACTAACTTTCTATTTATCAGGGGAACTGCGTCGATGCCAATTAGGAAGAAGGCAAATTCTGGGGAGTGGGGGCATTGTATTTGTGCATATTTGGAGGATAAAGTTATGACAATAAGTTATTTTTTGATGACACATTCCCTTTAAGGAAGAAAATTTCTCTCAATGTTCTGAGAACCTCCCCTCTATCTGGACTACTTTCTCATGTTTTGGTTTTACATTTTTAATTTCCTTTTTTTAATGTTAATAACAATAGATATTGCAAGCAACCAGAGTATTCCTCTAAAAGGCCAGCAGCTCGAATGTGTGCGTTCATGCCGTTACATTCTCCGGCGATCATTCAGCTCTTCTTGCCTTTGTCGGAATATCATTCTCTACGCTTTTCTTTGAGTTGAGAAGTAGTTGGGTTTGGGAGCAAGCTACTACAGCAGAAAGTGATTATCTTAAACTAAGACGCATTAGTATTCCTCCCCTTGTATATACAAAGTCAAAGTTTGTATTGTGAACTCATTTTGCCAAACCGAGCTATAGACTTGAAAAAAAAGTATCAGAAGTGTCAGTCAACAGTCGCTGATGTAGGGAATAAGTGATTATCATATAACAGGATTTATATTTCCTGCACCCTCTGGATCGAAGTTAACCCCATTTCTACATTGCATTATTGATATGCAAAAATCTTTAGATTGTTTTTCGAATTTTTTCTTTTTTTTTTTACACCATATCCCTTGGCAAGGAAGGCAGAAGATAGATAATTGACTTTATACCACAGAGAATTAGAGGGAGCCAGGTGGCCGGCATAGGGAAGGTCCTTTGTACATGGAAGCCTCAGCATCTTCACATACCACCCCATGCATCTTTCTAGGAAGACCCTCAGGATGCAAAGCTTGATAACTAGGTATTTAGTGGGAAGATTAAAGGGATGCTGGATATCCTTCTGCTCAAAGCTTTTCTGCTGCAGGAAAAAGAGAGGGTGGCTAAGTCCCATCATTAGAGGTATGAAAAGTGTCAGCAAATTAGAAGGAAAATAAGGCAGGATTTGGGAAATATTGAAATACCAGAGCCTATTTCACTGACCTCATTAGTCAAAAAACACAAGACTCTTTCGTTTCCCAGGGGAAGGGATGTGAGGCTTCCTGATGGTTGATTCCCCCCCGCCCTCCCCAACTTTGACTTGGAATATGGATTTAGACAAGTGAAGACCCATTTTCTCGCAAAACACCGGCAAAGATGTTTGCCCACACGACGACGGCTCAGGAGACTCTCCACATTGTCACAGGGGCTGGACAATATAGTCTAACAGCCTCCTTGTAGAGCACACTTTGCATGCAAGTCATTGACCTGAATACCCTGCAAGATGTCTGCTGCTGCCGCTGCACTGATTTTGCACACACTCGGTCCTGGGTGGCAAATCTGCTGTATAAAAATCAACATTCTTCCCAGAAATGTAATGAGATCGGTTATTCTGACCCACTTTTGGAAGGTTTTCCTAGGAGGCTCACACTATTTTGATTCACGATAATAACAATAAGGCCAAGCCGTGCAGCATCGCCTGTTTTTGTCCTACTTACACCGCGAACAATAAGAATAATTACACACAATGCTCGTTTTAAATCTGGGGGAAGACGCGTTGAATAATGGATGAGGAGGACAAATTTGCACCTTTTTGGGGGGATTTCTTCTTTTTAGTCCCTAGCTTGATGTACAGGGGCGTAATTATAGGGGGTGCTGGGGCTGCAGCCTCTTTCAAGGGTCTCTGAAAGGGCTCAAAATTTCCAGTCACTCGTTGCCTCCCACACAGCCAGTCAGTATCGCTTTGCTCTGCACTGATGAGGGACAAACATCCCGAAACAGCTGTATACAGATGAGAGTTTCTGGTTTGGGCTAAAATTTTCCCTTTTGCTTTCTTAAGACCCAGTGGGTCAAAAGCGAATTGAGGATTTGTTACATCCAACAGAGGGCGCTTGAGCTTCTCAGCTCCTGTCCCATAATGCCTTGTGTCAGCTGCTACATGTAAAGAGACCAGGACTAAAAATGATATGTGGTAGATGGGGGCCCTTGTAAAGAATTTGAACTGGGGTCATGAAGCTTGAAGCTACATCTTTGCAGATGTGTGGTTGGTGACAAGAGGATTTAAGCAGAGCCCAGTTTTGTGGAGGTCTAAAATGCTTATACCACCCCCACTGCATTGATTTTGGAGGGATTAGTCTACTTTCTAATGTGTATTGGGGTGTCCTGACCCTTAAAGAGGTTGTCTCTCTACAAGGATTGCTGCTTTTTATGTTGAAGATCTTGCAAAAACAAGTCCCTTTGCAATATGTGTCCATTAACAGTGTCCTACCTATTTCTAGATATCCCCTCTTGTATGGGTTGCATCAGCTCCTCAGGTCGCTATAGCTACAGACCTGTTTGATCTGTCCTGATAGGCTGCCAGCACTGGTTGCTATAGCTACAGAACTGTTCAATCTCTCCTGATAGGCTGCCAGCACTGGTTGCGATAGCTACAGACCTGTTTGATCTCTCTTGATAGGCTGCCAGCACTGGTCGCTATAGCTACAGACCTGGCTTCTACTGCAGCCTATTAGAAGTCAGTAAACATGCCCCTGAACTCAAAATGAAACCAAGAAAACAGGACTGAGGTAAGATGAATCAATGTAGTGAGACAACTTTATTTATCTTTGCCAACCTGTTTAAAGCTAATCAATGAGATGGGAATACCCCTTTAAATAATGCTCCAAGGGAAGCAGATCGAAGCTATGCGGATATAGCCCTGGAATATAGTATTTGCTATTGCTATTACCTGTAATAAAAATTGATCAGCACATCCGAAATAATGTTAAAGAAAATAATATAGGAGCACGCTAGTGTAGCAGCAAAGCAATGCAAACACAATATAATATTAGCAGCACTATATCAATGGTAAAAACAGTCAAAGTGAATATAGGAATTTTTTCAAAATGCATTTATGCTACTTTTGGATGCATGAAAATGTTCATACATGTCACCCTTTCTGTCTGTTCAGACCTCCTTACTTTCAGGGAGAGAAGGTCCCAGCTCCATTCTGCTCTAAATAAAAACAGTCTTTGTGGATGGGCGGAGTGCACAACCGAAATGGAAGCTAGCCACTCCCTGTGCAAACAAACCAAAAATAAAAATTGGTCAGCACATGCAAATCAATTCTAACAAAAATGATGTAGGTACACGCTGGCGTGACAGCAAAACAATGCAAACACAGCACAATATCAGCAGCACTCTACAAACGTCAAAACAGCCAAAGTGAATATAGGAATTTTTTCAAAATGCATTTTTCCTACTTTTGGATACATGAAAATGTTAGGCACCAAGTGAGGTAACATGTTAGAGTAGGTTCCCATCTTCATGAGGTCGCCTTGTCGCTGGTGGATGGGCTCACGCAATTTTGATCGAAAATATGTGTTAAGAACATCAAATTTTTATATATCCAAAAGTAGCAGAAATGAAAGTTATATGGCATGTTCTCTATGTTTCTGATTTTTTTTGTACTTCTCTGTTATAACCTTTGGTTATGCTATTGTTGTTTTTGCAGTTTTTGCAAAAATTCAATAAAAACTTATTGATTTTAAAAAATAAAAAAAAAAGTAGCAGAAACGCGTTTTGAAAAAATTCCTGTATTCACTTTCACTGTTTTTGATTTTTGTAGAGTGTTGCTGATGTTTTGTTGTGTTTGCATTGTTATTACCTGTAGACACTGTGAAATATTCACATTTACTTTACAGGACCTCACTGTAAGTCATATTGGTCCATTGGGCGCCACTAGTGTTCAGTGTGTGATAGATTCAGCATTGTATCACGTATTTAAGTTGGCAATGAAATCCATGATTCCAAATTGAACAGTCTTTATATTTATGGCACCAGTTTGTTAAAAGATAATTCTAAATGATTGCTTAACTCCTTAACGACCACCCACCGTCATTTGATGTCAGGCATTTCAGGTTTCAGTTTCTAGAATATGAATACGTTGCTGAAGACATCCCGATTTTCGGCTCCCTGCGTCGCGGCAGTGCGCTAAGATCTGGGGCTGCATCTACACAGCACTGTTTCCCGATAAGCGCCTGCTTCCATGCAAGCCACTCTAGGGAGCGGGAGGAAACTCTCCGCAAAACCGTTGCTTTTAAAATAAACTAAACCCTTGATTGCGTGGGATCATCACGCAGGCGCAATCAAAGTGGACTGTCCTCTCTTATCGGAGTCATTCCGGACAACTCCCCGGTGACCCGACAGCGCCCGTTGGGAACCAGCTGCACAGTCCCAGCCCCTGGTACCAAGAGGTACCCCATGCTGTCATGTTTATTCAAGACAGAGTGTAAAATAAAAAAAACAAAGGATTCTCGCCCTTCATGGGATTTAAAAAAAAAAAAAAAAAAAAGAGTAAGAAAAATATAAAAGAGTATAAAAAAAGAAAAAAAAATTAATAAAAAAAATTATGCAACATTTACTACAACACAAAAACCTACACATATTAGGTATCCACATGGACCGTTTAAATAACCTGTAGAATTAATCTACTAGAAACAGTTATTACTTTGTGAAAATGTAATGTTGTAAAAAAGTAAAAAAACAAAAAAAGTTTTAAAAAATTGAAAAAAAAAATTCTGCATGATTTATAAGTGAACTTAAACTATTCCCCCCATAAGAGTACAATACGTCGTCGTCGGATAAAATTAAGTAGTCCTCATACAACAGCGTTATTGAGAAAATAAAAAGTTTACAACTGTTTAAAAAGCAACGAGGCAAAAAGTAAAAAAATGTTCTGGTCATTAACTACTTTTCAGGCGTTCAGCTTAAGGGGTTAAAAGTGTTGCCTGAATCTGTCCCTGTTCAGCCCCAACACGTAGTTTTCCAAAAACCAGTAAGTTCTTATGGTGGTTAAAGTTAAAGGTTTTTTCCAAGACTTTTAAAAACCTTCCTTAACCATTCTCCACTATGCTTAAATTAAAAATTAAAACCTATATTTACCTCATCGCCATCACCACCGACCGCACCAGCACTGTCAGAGCTTGCCGTGCCTTCCCCTGCTCCCCGTCTGCCTGAATGACAACGACGTCAATTTGATGTGGATCACATGATGCGAGGCAGGCAGACAATCACATCTGAACTGCCGTAGGTCACATGCTGTACATGTGATCCATGAACGTGATGTCATCATTGAGGGACCGGGGAGAACATTGGAGCTCTGGCAGCGCTGGATCGGTGGTGATGGGAGAGGTAAGTATGGGATAATTTTCTATTTTGGCAAAGTGAGAGGTGGTAAGGAGGTTTTTAAAAGTCTTAAAAAATCCCTTTAGCTCTAAAATGTCCTTCAAGTCTTAACACCAACTTAGGGCATGTTCACTGGCAAGATGGCGACGGGTTTGCCCGCAGGTTATGCCCGCGGCAATTCGCCGGGCGGTTACCGCGTCCAGACCCTTCGTCCAAATCTCACCCTCCGCAAACTCTTGTCGGGTCACCCAACGCGGGTTTGCGGCGCGGGCACGTGGGCCTGGGCCGCGTGCACAAGTGGGGCCGAGGTTTGGGGCAAGGCGGCCTTTGACCGGCGAGGGTTTTTCCCCCCATGCAAATTAGTAGGCAAAGGAAAACGCGCCGCCAGCCGCCCAAAACCCACGGCGTGTGAATATTTTACGCGGGTTTTCCCATAGGAAAACCATGTTTTAATTAACTAGGTGCGGCCAAACCCCTCGGCGTTGAATATAAAACGCGGTTTTTCCAATAGGAAATCCATGTTAATAAACTAGCGCGAGTTTGTGACGCGGTTTTGTGGCGCGTGAATACCGCGTCGGAAACCCAGGCCATAAACCCCGGCAGCCAAATCCGACTTGAGAACAGGGCCTTAGGTTTAAAGGGTTTACGATTGTGAAGGATGTAGATGATTATTTGGCCAAAATTTTACTCAGGCTGAATTGAATTTAAGTTCCTAGATTAAGGTTGAATTAGACTTTGACTTGAATCTAAAGCCAACATTACTGAAGAGCAAAGGGATACATAAAAAAGTAGGGGTATTCTTAGCAAAGAACAATTAGGGCCTCCTGATGTGATCACGATTACCAGGGGAAGTTATGCTGCAGATTATCTATCTGGATTTGCAGCTGGAAAAACCATAAGACAAAGCCATGTTGAATCATGTGGATTTTGGTGCCAAATTATTGTAGACTTGGAACTACAGATTTTCCTACAGATTCTAAGTAAAAGTCAATTGTTTTAAAAGCCACAGTTATAGAATTTGTTGTGGAAAATCTGCAGCAAGATCTGCGTCAATACATTTGATAGCGAATTTCTTTCTTTTGACTTCCCCACTGAAGTTATATCCCCACTGACTTCCCCACTGAAGGAAAATCCACAGCATTTCTGCTACATGTGCATTCACCCTTTGTTCAGGATGCTGAAAAAATAGACACATGTTTTACTTAAAGGGTTTTTGCCAAGAAGTGATTTCCTCACCTAACAGGCTGAACTGTCCTGTTGAGCCTTGAAAAAAGGGGCGTTGGGTTTTTCTTGTGTTTTAAAAAAAAACAGTGCCATCCTCCATGATGTCATCTGCATCCACCCGTTCCCATGCACACTCCCAAAGCTGATATTTCCATGTCCTCTTAATTTGAACAAAACATTGTTTTGGCTAAAACCACGATCAGGAAAATCTCTGTAATTGTGGCACAGCTCTAGCAGGTTTTGTTTTCCCTCCCTCTTATATGCTCAAGAGGAAGATAAGATCCAGAGCAGGCATTGTTCACAAACTGCTGCGGTGGGAGTAGGTGAGGAGGGCTGAGCAGAGGGTCTGCATAGTTTTACCTCAGATAAATTAACCTAACAATCAGCAGATTCTTCTATAACAGCAGACATCTTCAGGCTTTGTTCTCCGCTTCATCCCTTAATGTGTATCAGATAAGAAGTGCAAACAACACAAGGATGGCCATATTCAGTTACCTTGTCCAGCTATGTTAACAGTCAGTGAACTAATGGTCAATCTAATCAAGGTCTGCAGCTCTCAGAGGCTTACTTTTTTTCAATCACATAAATTTAGAAAAGTGATTAAATACCCATTTTGGAGGATCCCACGTCAACATTAGATCGTGGCAAAACCCCCTTTAAATTATGTGTGTTTTTACTTTGTGTTTTTTGATGTATTTACACACACCAAAAACTGCAGGTAACAAAATCCATGTGCATTTAGTGTAAAGCCCATTGATCTCAGTAGAAAAATTACACGTGGATTTTTCACACCAAAAAGCGCCACTCCCTTCTATTTTTCTGAATATTACGTATTACAAAAAATGACACCGAAGGAAAGAAGTGGCAAGTGCAAAAACGAGGCATATTTCTACAGAAAATCATGAGACACTTTTGAAAGGCATTTATGATGTGTATTTTGTCACATAATAGGCATTTAATTATAAAATACATATCAAAAAACGCTGTGTGAATATAGCATAAGGGCGCGTCCCCACGGCACAGGACAAATACTGCTCGTTTTATCCGACCGGTATTTGTACTGTTATAGGGCAGTTTACATGGCCGCAGGGGGGGGCGGCTTTTCTTCATGATAAGCGGAGAAAAGCCCTCTCCCCTCCCATTGACATGTTCATATTCCATCCGAAAACCAGTCAGAAGAATGAAAATGTTTTATGTTTTTTATCACTGGCCGCGGGCTTGAAAAACAGCCGAGTGGTAAAACGCTCGATGGTGGGGACCGCTGCGCCGGTTTTCCATAGAGGCCATTGTAAAAAGTTTTCCAGTCCGGTTTGTAGTATTTAAAAATCCCGGCTGCAAACCCATTACGCGTGGGGGACAAAGCCTAAGCAAAATTATAGTCCCGCTGCCAATTTTAGACATTGCAGTACTTACTGCTGCTTTTGGATGGAAATTCACCTCCAAAAGCCGCTGTCGGTTTTTTGGATTTCCCGTTACGTGAGCTGCACGTGAATCTGACCGGCATTCAGTGGAAGATAGAACATGTTCTATCTTCCGCCGGACGAACGGCAGCTTAAGTAGAAAATCTATGCTGTGTCCAGCACAGATTTTCCTATGATCTACAACTGTGTGGCTGGGATCAGTCGATTTTTTCAGCTGATTCAAAATCTGCTGATGGGAATCCAGTGCTGTGTAGACATAGCCTAACGGTATGTAGCAGATTTGATGCAGTAAATTCTGAGACCATACTGTGTACCTGAATGGGATTGCAAAAAACACATATTCATTTGCTCGAAAATTTTTTACAAAAAAAACTGGCCATTGTGATTAACTCCATACATGCCAACTCTCTCGTTTTTTGGCGGGGGAGTCCGCTAAAGGGCCCCTCCCCCTCTCCCCCCTCCCGCCCACATCCCTAGGGCCCGGTCCTCGGTGGGGCTCCTGCAGAGTTTGGCATTCCTCCTCCATGCCTCACCTAACAAGCAAGCGGGGGTTATCTTTACATTGGCCTTGTCATATGCGACAACAAAGTTGGGGCACTGGGTTGTACCCTGGCTAACAAATGGGGGGCATCACTTGGCTAACAAATGGGGGCATACCTGGCAACAAATGGGGCACTACCTGGCTAACAAAGGGGGCACTACCTGGCTAACAAATGGGGGCATCTACCTGGCTAACAAATGGGGGCATCACCTGGCAACAAAGGGGGCACTACCTGGCTAACAAATGGGGCACTTACCGGGCTAACAAAGGGGGCAACTACCTGGCAACAAAGGGGGCACTACCTGGCTAACAAAGGGGGCACTACCTGGCAACAAAGGGGGCACTACCTGGCTAACAAATGGGGGCACTACCTGGCAACAATGGGGGCACTACCTGGCTAACAAAAGGGGGCATCACTGGCAACAAAGGGGGCACTACCTGGCAACAAAGGGGGCCACTACCTGGGGGTAACAAATGGGGGGATCACCTGGCAACAAAGGGGGGCACGACCTGGATAAAAAAGAGGGAACTACCTGGCAACAAAGGGGGCACTACCTGGCAACAAAGGGGGCACTACCTGGCTAACAAATGGGAGCATCACCTGGCAACAAAGGGGGCAGTACATGGCAACAAAGGGGGCACTACCTGGCTAACAAATGCAGGGGATTCACCTGGCAACAAAGGGGGCACTACTGGCTAACAAAGAGGGCACTACCTGGCTAAAAAGGGGGCAACTACCTGGCAAACAAGGGGGCCACTACCTGGCAACAAGGGGACACTACCTGGCTAACAAATGGGAGCATCACCTGGCAACAAAGGGGGCAGTACTTGGCAACAAAGGGGGCACTACCTGGCTAACAAATGGGGATATCACCTGGCAACAAAGGGAGCACTACCTGGCTAACAAAGGGGGACATCTACCTGGCTAACAAAGGGGGGCATCTACCTGGCTAACAAAGGGGGGCATCTACCTGGCTACAGAGGGGGCATCTACCTGGCTACAGAGTGGGCATCTACTTGGCTACAAGGGGGCATCTACCTGCCTGTAAGGGGCACTACCTGGTTATGGGGGGCTACTACCTGGCTATAAGGGCATCTACCTGGTTTTCTTCCAAAGCCGTTCTGCAATTAGGCGGAGTGGGTGTGGCTTTTGAAGGGCGTGGCACACCAACAAGATGGGCGCGCCGCCCTCTTCAATCTCCTGCTTTTCCACTTTCAAAAGTTGGCAACTATGTGTTAACCTTTGTAGGCTTCAGTCACACAGAGACATATATTTTCCACCAGAAACTGTCTGAGATCTGGTTTAGGAGCCTTTCTTCAAATAAGTGGTTAAAAATGTCACCCTGTTCTTCCCTAAATAATTAAATTCAGTGTAAATAAAACTTATCTGGTAATTAAAATGAAAACAGCAGATTTTTAATTTGTTATCAGTGTTATCAGGGAAGAAAAGTATATCAGACAAATCATGTGTACATTGTGTGACGATGTTATTAGAGGAGACAAATAGAAGACAGGAGAAGAAAGGGAAGAACGGCGCCACTGAAGCAATTTCGGGCTTTGTCAACACAGTCATATCATTTAAACCACCTGTAGGTCCCCAAGGCTGCTAAAAAAAGCTCTGATATGTCGAGACATGGGGGCAGATTTAGTTAGATCAGGATTTTACAGGCCAATCTAAGAATTATTGTGGTCCAGCGAATAAAAAAAAAATTAAAAAAACATGGAGGAACTTTTTGCCCCATCACAAGATCAGGTCCACTCCTTAAATAAAACTTGCACCCCCTGGGTTCAATTCCAATCTTCCCCATTATTCCATCGCCTTTCTGCTATGTAAGAATAGAATACATACACTCTATTCTTGTTAGGTTATTCATATGCCTATAACAACTCCAAGAGATATACCCATGCACTCCTCATTGCCCCTGGGGGTGCTAGGACATTGTACAAAAGTTGCTACTGCAACCCTTCAAATAATGTCATGTGGTGCATGCTGTGGAAGGGGAAGCTTCCTTTAAGTATGAAAACTGTCTAGGTCTAAAATTCACTTTGTTTCCCATAGCAACCAATCAGAGCTCATAACAACCAATCAGAGCGCCCCTTTCATTTTCCCTGAGCACTATATGAAATGAAAGGGGCGCTTGATGGTTGCAAAGGGGGCCTGGTTTGGTCGTAGGGAAAAAAGTGAGTTTTAAAATAGGCAGTTTTCTACTTTGGGGCCCAAAAGTCTCCGTCCAAAATCGGGCCCCACCACGTAATTTTTTTTAAAAGATTTTGAGCCACAGAAGGGGACGGGAACAGAACCCAAAAAGAAAAAAACCCAAAACTTTTGCAGGGGCGATGGCCCCAGCCGGGGGAGGGGGGAAGGGGGGAAAATTAAAAGCTCCGGGGCCCAAATTTGCAAAAGTAAAATTTGGGGCCCCCCAGTTTACCATGTGTTATTTTTAAAATTATGGTGTCTTCCTTGTGACAGGAGACCCTTTGGGCCCCCCTAAGACTGTTACCCACGCCACTGTGTTGGGTTGCGGGTTGGGGGGGTTTTAAGGTTTTTTGGTTTCTGGGGGGAACGGGGGGGGGGTTTGATGATTTGGGGCCCTTGTTTTTATTCTTTCACAGCACCTTTCAAAGGAAACGGGTTTCCCCAAGGTAGGGCATTTAAAACGGCTTTATTCAAGCCCAATTTCCCCCTACAGTAACTTAAAGAAAAATTTTCAATGAAACAGAATGCAAATGGTTTCCGGGCTTTTCCCACACATTTTAAATTTGTTTACAGGGGGGGTAATAATCCACAGATCCCGGGAGGGTTCCAGTTTTTCCCCGGGTCATCCTGAGCTGTGATTGGGGGGCTTTTCTTTTTAAACTGGTGTGCTTTGGCTGCAGCACCACCAGGATTTCTGTTTTTTATTTGTCTCTAAAAAATTTCCCCCTTCCCCCCTGAAAAATTCCTTTTTCCCCCTTTTTTGTTTTCACCCCGGGACCTTTTAACCCTTTTATTCCCGGGGGAAATCCCCAATCCTCCCCCAAAAAAAAGTTTTTTTCCGGCCCAAACTTCTGTCCCCCCCCCTTTCCCTTTTTTAGGGGCATAAAACCAAGCCACTTGGGGGTTTTGGGAAAGGCTGGGTTTTCCCTTAAGGTTTCCCCTTAACCTGTGCTGTACAAAAAACCATGCTGTGTGTGGTTTTTTTTGGGCCCCCTCTAAGGGCCCAAGGATAAGTAACAAATTTTTACTTTGTTTTAAAAAAGTGCCAGTAGATTTTACCCGGGGTACTTTTCTCCCCTTGGGGTTTAAATGTCGTCCTCACTTTCCCAGCAACTTAAAATTAGTTGGGGGACAGCCCATAAAGAGTCTACTGATTTAAGTTTTTGGGTGGGCATTTACCTTAAAAAGTTTTATTTTTTGGGTGTTTGAGGGTTTTCCCAACACTCAAAAGTAGACAGTATCTTATGGTTTTTTTTTCCCCCCGTTTATAAAACTGTAGCCCTATTTTCTGGGCCCTCCTCTACTTAAAAAAGAGGTGAAACCCTCAACTTTTTGACAATAATAAAGGAACAATGTAATTTTTAAACATCCAAAGTATCTCTTACTACTTCCCTGACTTTCTTGAAAAAAGAAGAAAAGGGGAAAGACCCAAACAAAAAAACAATTTCAAGAAATAAAATTGACATTTTTATCTTTGCGGGGAATATTTTGCCATTTTTAACCGCCAAATCCTATGCAAAAATTAGCTAAAAAATTTTCTTTTACTTTTCAGCCCATTAAACCCAGTTTTTTAAAACCCCTTTTTTTTTTTTTTTTGTGGTCTTTCCAGAAAGGTGGTGGGAAAAAGGTTTTCCGGTTGTTTTCCCTGATCTGCAGGAAAAAATTCCTGTGTTAAACTGAACATTTCCCTTGGTCCCGCACTCGGTTTCCCAAAGTGTCAAAAGTCAGCATCAGGGTTTCTTTTTTTCTTTGAGGAAACCTTTTTGCTTGCCCAATTCTTCGGATTTTTTCGGGGTTAATCAGTCCCTGGTTTCTGTTCGGCTTCTGCTTTTTTTCCCCTTCGGGTTTCAGCTTTTAATTTAAATTCAATAGTCTCAAAAATAAACAACTGGATCTACTATTTTTTGGATTTTGAAAATTTTTCCCAATTTTGGGTTTTTCTGGGTATTTTTCTGCTTTTAAATTTTTTAACAGTAACCCCTGTGGAACAAAATTCTAAGCTTGGTTTTAAGTCACATTTTCTCCTGGCATACGAAGTTTTTGGGGGGAAATTTTCCCCAATTGGGGTTTTCTGAGTCTTTTTTTTCAAGAGGAAATTATTTTAGATTGCTGTTTTTTGAGGGTTTTTTTTGGGGTGTGTTGCTTCTGGGTTTTGGGTTTTCCCTTTCTGGGGGGGGTTTGTCCCCAAGGGGTGCAACGGTTCCGATGAAAGAGTTTTTGTTTTTTTCCCTCCGGGTTTCGGGTTTTAAAACTCAAAACTGGGCTGTCGTCACTTTTCCCTTTTGATTTAAAAACTTAGATTTGTTTTCCCCGTTTGAACGAAGTTTTCCGGGGTTCCCCCTTTTTTCTTTTTTTTTGGACTAACCACTGGGTACCTGATGTTAATTTGTCCAGGGAATTTCCCCTTTTTTAATGTGTTTTTCTTTGTTGTCCCTTCAGAAAACCAATTTTGGGAAGAATATTTTTGCCCCCTCCCCACGTTCTTTAAAGGGAACGAACATATTCTGGGAAAGGTTTAAAGGTCTCTAAACATGGGGTTCGAACTTTAAGGGAAAAATTTGGAAATCTGGGATCTGCCGAAAAAAACAGGTTTTTTGGGGGAAATTTTGTTTCACTCTTTGTGCGTTGTAGGCATGGCCCAAATTTTTGTTAAGGAGTTCTTCCAATTCCCTTTTCTTTTAAAGATGTTAGATTCTTTCCCATGACAGAGAGTCCCTTAAAAATTTCCCCTGCCCCTTTTCCTTGGGGGATGGTAAGGTTGTTGTATGAGACCTTGAATTTGAAATTATTTCCCCAATTGGTAAAGAGTTTTTTTTAAAACTCTTTTCCCTTGGTCATGATGCAGCTTGTAGGAAACCCCAAACCTTTAATGCAAATTCTTTTAAAATATTTTTTTCTTCGTTTTTTCCAGATTTTTTGGAGTGGGTAGGCTTTGGGAAAATCTGGTGAAATTTGGCCCAAAACCCCTTTTAGATGAAATTATTTCCCCCCTTTACATTTCTAAGGTGTAGAAAGTCTAGGGGACCCCTTTTCTCGAAGGGGTTATGTGGTTTGGGAATGCCATCTCGGGTTTAACAAAATTGTTCCAATTTTTTCTGCATTTTGGGCCAGAAGAAACTTTCAGGGAAAGGTTCCTGTTTTTTCCAACCCCTAAGTGTCCCTTTCTTCTGAACCCCCTTTACAAATCCTTTGGGAAAATTTTTGGGAAATTCCCAAAATGCAGGTTTGGACCTTTTTTTGGGGTTTTAAGAGTTTACCTTTTTAAATTTTGAGTTTTTTAATTTGGGCCCGGGTTTTTTCAACAGGGGCCCTTGTAGCTGGAGTTCTGTGTCCCCCCTCCTTTTTTACTAGGTAAGTCTATTTTGGGTTTTGATGAAATGGAGACTTTTCCAAGGGATTTGTCTTCTTTTTGGCTTTTCGATAGTTTTTTTGGGAAAAGTTGCGGATTAAAAAGGGTTTATGAGCTTTTCACATCCTTTGTTGTCTCTTCCACGTTATGGGGCACCACATTGGTGTGTTTTTTCTGTGGATTGTACTGCTTTAGGTATCATTTTAGTTTCCCAAAAATAATTTTCGGGCATGTTGCAGGAATTTTCGGTTTTCTAAGGGCATTTAGCCCCAATACATCTGCATCGATTGGGTTTTTCCCTGGACGATATTGATGCTGAATTTAAAGTTGCTAGTTCTGCCCCAATCTCTCCCTTGTTGGGGGGAAGTTTTCCCAGTAGTAGGGGACATAGGTTAGTGGGGGGTGCTGTGTAAATCAAAAAAACTCGGGGGGTTTGTAATACAAATTAATTTTTGAATTTTACAGTTGGGCCCAAATTCATGGTAGGAAATCTAGTTTTCCAAATAAAAGTTTGGTAGTTCTTCTCAGCTGCTGTAAAAGGGTTTGGACCTTGCAAGGGACTTTTAAGTTCCCATCTTGTTTTTGGGTCAAATGCTCCAAGTCCCATTTGTGATGATCACATTGAATTTCCAAAGGGAAAACATTAAAGCCCGGGTTTCCCCCATATGATTGGTGGTTTGATAGCCAGTCAGTCAACTTTTCCCAGCACTTTTGGTGAGGGGGGAAGTCCATTTTGTATTTTTTTTTGGGCAAAGGGTTTAAAAATTTTTTTCCCTTTTGGGTTTAGGTCTGCCTTTGTTCAATTTCCCTTTTCTTCGGTTTTTCACTCGCTTGGGGTTTTCCTGCTAAAAAGAGCATAAAAGGAAAGCTGCAATTTGGAGAATTTTGGGAGGGTTAAGTCCGGAATAGGTTAGGAACCCTAGGACCTTTCCCCAATTCTCCCCAGTGGATAAAGGGGCTTGTTTTCCCAATCCCCACCCCTGGGGCATTTTCAGTTGGAAACCATAGTTTACCCTTTTCCAACACGTTTTTTCCCGGAAAACCGGGATTTTTCCTTTTAAACGGGTTACACTTTTTTTGGTGTCAGCTTGACCCCAGGTTGTTGGTTTTTGCGAAGACAGTTTTCACTTTTCTCTTGGGTTTTCAGAAATGTTTTATTGTGTATCAGATTGTCTTCTAGGTATGGCTGACAAATGTCATCTTCAGGCCCTCCGGGCAGATCCCCATGTTCCCTTGGGAAATTTCCCCCGGGGGCAAAAACTAGCCCAAAAGGGGAAATGCGGATCCACTTTAAAATTCCCCGGGGGGGATGAAAGTGTTAATGGCCTGTGGATTTTCTCCCAAAAACTTGGTGGTGTTTTTCCCTTGGCCCAGGCCCTGAAAAACCATGGTTTTTCCCAAAAAAACTGCCCTAGCATGTTTTGGATCTTTGGTTTTGGGATAGGGTTAGGGACTGACCTCGGTTCAGCTCTCTTTTTTTTCCCCACCCAGAGTTCAGTTTTCCCATCCTTCTTTCGGGCACGGGCAAATTGGGGGATGAATAAAAAGTTTGGATTTCTGAACCCAACCCTGTTGTTGGGTCTGGGGAAACTTTTTTTAATTTCCCTTTATGTAGTGGTTTGGGCCCGGGGCCCTGTAGCTTTTTTTTACTGGAGTGTGCCCTTTAAAGGGTTTTTAATTTTTGTTGGAGTGATGGAATAAAACCAAAATAGAATCACCCTTTAAAGAGAATGAATGACACTCCCCCTTTTAGCATTTGCCCTACTATCTGTTGTTTTTTCTGCATCAGTTGATCAAGAAAAAAAGGGGGGGTTTCCACTTTTCCCGGGGGAGGAGGACTTTCCCCGGGCAGGGGGCAAATTAAAACAAGGGGGTTTTTGGGAAAGTTGTGCCACCCGAAAAATTTAAAACTGGCCTAAATTGGTGGGTACACTGTTTTTTTTAGTTAAAGGTGTCCCAATAAATTTTGGGTCCAACCTCACTTTTTTTTTGGGAGGGGGTTCCCAAAAAACTAACAAGGATTTTTGAAAACCCCCAATGAAAGGAAATTTAGCCCCCACAGTTCCCCTGAAAATGTTTCCTTCGGAAGCTGTGTAGGTCTTGTGGCCCAAACAGCTTTTCTCTGTGACCTTTTTTGGCCCCACCCTAACACAACTTCACCCCTAAGGCGGTGTTGGGGGCGGGAAATGTAATGGGGCCCCAAGACCTATTTTTGGGACTTCTCTGAAACCCTTCACCCTGTTTTTTTTTTCATTATTCCAAATTTTTTGGGCCCTTCTTTGTCGCTTTGGGGCCCAAAGGATGTTGTACAGAAATTCTAAAAACGGGGGTTTGGGAGAAGTGTTCTTTTGGATCATTTTCCTCAAATCACATTGAAAAACCGTGATTGGTTTTCGGCCCACGATTGTCACTTTTTAAAGGGAAAGGAATAAAAAATAAATGGTGTTTGTTTTGGCGTGAGCTAAAAAGTCATTTTTCCCCCACCCTTATAAAGGGGTTTACCCTCGTTGGTTAAAGCTTTTCCACAAAATTCCCCGGGGCCTATAAGTGTTTCCCAAGGGCCCGGGGGAGTGTGCATGGGTAGTTAGTCCCCTTTTTTCCACCCCTTCTTTAAAATTTCGGGCCCGGGGGGCCCTGTACCCACAGGCTTTAAAAAAGTAGTCCATTTAAATTTATTTTGGATGGGGCCTTTTTCCCCAAAATTAAGGTTTTGAGTTGTTCGGGTTTTTTTAACTGATATTTTCTGGCTTTGGCTTAAACGGTAGAGCTGCCCCCACTAAATGTTGATGGACAGGTGATGTTTCCCCCCATTGTAATTTGGTTGGAGACGGCCCCAAGGGGGCCTGTTCTTCATCCGGTTGGTTTTTGGGGTGTAGAGGTTTTTTTGGTTTTTGGGACGGCCTTTTGTTGGGGTTACGGGGTCCCCCTCCCCAGAAACCCTTTGCCCTTTTAGCGGCTTGAATCTTGGCCCTCTCCACTTTTTTTTGCTTTATTTTCCCTCTTGACCACTTTTAAAGGGACGGGGTGACAACAGAAAACTTTCTTGTTTTTGGGTTTTGGAGGGCCTCAAAAGGGGGGTGTCTTCTATTTGGAAATTACCCTGGGGGCCTTGCGGGTTTTGACTTGGTCCCCGTCTTTTAAAACCCTGCTTCATTCTTGTAGTTCCGATAAAAGTTCACTATTTTTCCCTCCCTTTTTGGGTTTAAATGTTTTTTTTTTTTAAACGGTACCCTGGGTAAAGGGAGGTGGAGGGGAACCCGATTTTTGGCCCTGTTATTTCTGGTGATGTCAGGGTTGTCAACTTTTGGTTGACTCTTTTTCGCAACTTCCCAGTGGCCCCCTTTTTTTGCTTTTGTTATTCTCTGTCAAGACTAGTGCCTCATTCAATTTTTTCAAAAACCCCTTAAAATCTGGGAAAAAAGGGGTTTCCTCAAGGTACTTTTTTATTTGGAACTTGTTTGTTTCCATAAGTAACCCTGCCCCTATTGACTGGGAAACTTTTTCTGAACTACCCCCCAACTAAAAACCTCCCCTTTGCCTTTCTTTTTCGGGGTGCAAAAAACAGTTTTTCTTTGAGTGCAAGGGGCTTAAATCAAGAAGTTTGGGGGGGAACCTTTGGGGGGTTTCTTGGAGATTTTAAATCGTTTGTGTTTCCCAAAATGGATTTTGCTTTTTTCCTTGTAATGCCCTTTTATTTTGTTCTTAAGGGCAAGGTGAGGTTGTCTTCATCTCTAAAAATTTTCCCTTGAGATGCAAACCCTGGACTAAGGCTTTCACTCCCCGCCTCAATAATCTCTCTCTCCCTGAAAACCCTTGTGACCCCCAAGTCTTTTTCGGGTAAATGGGGTTAGTGTAAGCAGTCTCTCTTTCTGTTTTTTGTTCACCAATTTGGCCATTTTTTTTTGAATTCTTTGCGGATGGTTATCCCCTTGGGCTGGATTTGTCTTTTTTTTTGGGGATTGGAGCAGTTGGGAAAACTTTTTCGGAAATGACCCTTTCTCAATGTTTTTGCAGTTTTCCTGAAATGTCTTTTTTTTAGCAAAAAAGGGGTCTTTTAGTTTCCCTTCAGTTGTGTCTTTTGGGGGGAGAATGTATTTTTCTGTTGCCTGAACTTTTTTTGGTTCTGCACCCCGCAAACTGTCAAAAAAAGGGTTTTTGTCTTAAAGAAAGGGGCCAAAAGATCCTCTTCCCACTATTTTTCCATTCACAGAAATGTTTCAGGGTGTCAAAAGTTTTGGCGATTTTTGTGCACGACGAAGATGGTCCCTTGGTAGTTTCAAAAATCTTGGGACTGTTCCTAGTTTTGCATGGGAAAACCCCTTCACAAGAAAAAAACTCTTTTAAAATTGTATTGATGTGCCCCTCCACACCCATGGCTAAATTTTGTGGGGATTTTTTTTTTGTGCGCGGGCCCCTTTAAAAACTGATTTAATTTGAGCGGGGCATTTTCTGCTGCCTTGGGGCTGAATTTATTTGTGCGGGCTTTTATGACTGGGCTTTGCGGGCGAAAAGTTTCCCCCTTTAATGCTTGGCTTCCCCCTTGCGGGTTAAAGTGGCCGGAATAAAGGGTGGGAAAGGCTGGTTAAACCCTTTCCCCCATGCGCGGGCCTTGAAATTTTCCCCGTCCCTGCTCGGGTTGGGCCCCCTTGGAGACCCCCTCTCGGGTTTCCCTTTGGGGCCCCTCCCCCTTCGGGTTTTAAACCCTGTTTTTACTTTCTTTCGCTAAAAACCCCCGAAAAGGGCCACCAAAATGTTATCCACACGCCCCTGTGATAGGTTGCAGGGGGGGGTTATAAAGATTTTCTTTAGGTTTCTGAGGGGAATGGGGGGTTTGCAAGGGGTTTGGGGCCTTTGTTATTATTTCTTCACACCCAACTTTCAAATTTAAAAGGGGTTTAAAAACTTTTAGGGCATTTTATCAAAACCTTTTTTCCCGGGTCCATTCCCCCCTACATTTAATTAGTAAACTTTAAATTGATAACAGCAATGAAAATTGGCTCCTGGCATTCACACTTTTTTAATTTGCAAACGGGGGGGGTAAAAAAGTTTCAAGATACCTAAAGGGTTTAAACCGTCATACCCTAAAAACTCCTGAGCTGTGATTGCTGGCTGTTTTTCTTCATGGTGTGAAATTGGCTGCAGCCGGATTCGGTTTTCTTTTCTTTTGTTTCACTTCTTCTGTGCCTTCACTCTGTTAAAAGGGTCCTAAATACCCGAATCCATTCCCCCAAACAGTTTTCCCGCAACTTCTGTTCCTCCCTTTTCAAAGCATGCACAAAACTGGGTTTGACTTTTTCTAGCCTCTGTGCTGTACAAACCAACCTTTGCTGTGTGCTGGTATTTTTGGGCCCTCAAGGGGCCAAGGAAATTAAAAAATTTACCTTGAAAAGAAAAAAGTGACTGGGAAGCTTCCCCCGGGTCACAAGACTTAGGGCCGGGTAGCGACGGGCTCCCCTTGCCCCAAACCTATTTTTTGCCCTTTGACAGGGGGGCGGGAACCATTTTAAATTTCAGACCCCTGGCAACGCATTCCAAACTGATCTGCTCCCCCAGTAAAAGGTGGGGCTTTGTCGGACAGCCCAAACCCGGGGAAGTTTACCATTTTAAAAGGGTAGAATGCTCGGTGAAAAAGAGGTGGAAATGGGGGATTTTTGTGCCCCCCAAGGGCGGGTCGTTTACCGAAAGCTCAAAAACTCTCCTCCCAAACCTAGGAAGAACCGTTTTTAAAAAACCACTGGTACCCTTGGGGGGGCCCAATTTAAATTTCTGCTTTGGGGTTTTAAAATTAAGGCATTTTCACCCCGGCATAATTGTGGGGCGAAAATTACGCACCAAAAAATTTCGTGGGAGTTTGGGGCCCCACGCCCCCTCCGCGGGGCAGTGCCGGCCCCAAGCTTTTCACTGTAGCAGCGGGGATTCCCGCTAGTAATTGGACATGTCGTTTAAATCTCCCCTGCGGCTTTAGTGGGACCCGGGGAAAAGGGGACTTAATACTTGTTTATATGTGAATGTGGTTTTGCGTAATTATTGGGACATATCTCGCCCGTTTGAGCGCAATTTTTTAGGGCCGGCAAAAATACCCCCCAAAATTTTCCCCCCCTTTGTAAACTAGTCAAACGGGCCTTTTCCCAAAAGCATTTCTTGCAAGCGCGGGAAGTGGAGGGGCCTCCGATCCCATTGTTTGCCCTTTGATTGCCCCCGGTTTGGGGACGGCATAATCCCCTGCTCTGTCGGGTATCGGACTCGGGGGTGTTGAAAAGGGCCCTTTGGGGAATTTCGGGTTTGGGGGGTTGAATGGGAAAAAAAAAACGCCCCCAATTCCCCCCCCTTTTAAATTTCCTAAACCCAACTCCTGACCCCAAAAAGGGCGCATTTTTAAAGTGATAATTTATTGAATAAATGGTAACATCAGGTTTTTTAAAACCCTTAGGATACAAAAATTAAGTATTTAGGTAGAACAGCATGACAAAAAAAAGGGGAAAAACAATTTTTAAAAGTTTTTTTTTTGGTCCATTCTCACCGAAAAATACGTTTGTAAGGGAGCCCCCTTATTTTATAAAAACCTTTTAATTTTTAAAAAATATATTTTAAATTTGACTTGCAAGTATTTAGCATTGCTTATTTTTGCAGGTTCTTGTCAGGAACTCCCCAACCCCCCCTTTTTAAATTGTTGTGTTCAAAAATTTTTAAAAATTTTAATTTTTTTTATTTTGTTAGATTTGGTAAAAACCCAATTTTTTGGGGCTTAGCTTGCCTAAACCCCCTTCTAGGCTTGGATCGATTAAAAGCGGTTTTGAAAAAATTTTGATCCCAGGGTCTCTTTACACTTTTCCAATTTGGGTTTGAAAGACGGGGATTTGGGTAGAATTGGTTTTTTTTCTTCAACTTTCCCAAAGTGGGGGAAGGGGTTTTGAATTTGGGGGATGTAAAAGGGGGCCCAATTTCACCCAAATTTTTCATTGCCCTTAAACCCCTTCCTTCCTAAAACCTTAAAGGTTGCTTAAAAGTCGTTTTTTTTCCTGTGGAAACTTTTGTCGTCTTTTCATTACCCAAAAAAGAAAACCCCCAAAAAAAAAAAAAGGGAAAATCATTTGTGGGCCCCTCAAATTTGAGAAAAAATTTGGGATCCTGGTGATGTGAAACATTCCCATATCCTCAGGTTTCCTCCACCGAACTTGACAGTTTCTTCAATTTCTTGATCTGTTAGTCTTCTTTCCCCTTGATTCTTCCAAACCCATTTGCCCCATCAGAGCCCGGTCTATTGACTTTCATCTCATCGCTCCAAATCACCAATTTCCAATTTTCCATTTTTCGTACTTTTTTGCAAATTCGAGCGGACGCTTTTTATGATGACGAGATTGAAGTCGCGGCTTCTTTACCTTTTTTCAGGTCATCATTCCAGACCTGTGTAATACGTGTTGCCCGGTGCTTGCATGGACGTCTGTGATCTCACTATTACGAAGCCTACGAGTCGCCTCCACTGCTGTGTCTGCTGTGTCAGAACTGATCGACCTTGTGATGAGCCGACTTGCTGACTCTGATATTTTGCCTGGATGTCACCTCTTGGCTTCTGAATGGATGGACGGACTTCATTCCATATTCTTCCCGCTGTCATGGCCCACATGATGCAGTTTGGCAATTTTCTTGGCCAAGAGACGCTATCAATGAGCTGGATGATGCTGTTTCTCTTTTCTTGGGAAATCTTCTTCATGGCTGCTCGAACCAGTGACCTTTCACTTGGGAATCAGCCTAATAACACACTGAGCTATTAGGGAATGTGAGAACAGGTTGTAATTTGTAGTATACAAGAAGAAAAAGATTGTCCCACCACCAGGAGCAAAACAGTAACAATGCAGTTATAGGACAAGAATCTGCAGAACTAAGCAGATGCTAAATAGCTGTAGGTCAAACTTATGTATAAGGTAGCCAAGATGATTGTCTATAAAATGATGGGAGTCTCATGTTTAAAGCTGTAGTAGGAAGTGAGATATGGAGCCTGAAAGTCACAAGTTCAAAACATTGTAACCCTTTTGCTTGTCGATGTAAGATATATTTATTGGATACAACTTTAGAACACAAAAAACTAAAAAAATAAGTAAGTGGAAAAAAGCAACAAAACCGTACTGCATAACATTTGTTGAGTCTATGAATTTGAGAACTAGTATCGCCTCCATCAGATCCTTCTTCATAGGTGACCTCAAATCTGATCTCATTAGTTCCAGGCTAGAGAACGCTTCTCTACACTAACTTGGGTTGGTGGCAAAGCGGCAACTACAGGGGCAACATCTCTAACAATGTCAAGGTGTAAAGGAATTGCCTCAGGCACAGTCAGGTCTGATGAACGGTTGATCTTCTACATCTTTGAAAGTAAGTGAAAAATTTTGCTGAAATCTGTTCAATCTGTTTGCTATGGGAGTGGAATCTTTTCCCCTGCGGCATGTCATCCAAATACTTTTCAAAATGAAACTCCTCATCTGATGAGGCTGAAGATATGGGAGCAGTAGCACTGGTAAGACCAAATTCCTCCTGCTCTTGGCACTGCATTGAACTAACTGAACCAATTTATTATATATTTTCGGAGTCGGTCCATTTTATTCCGACTCCTGCAAAGTGGGCACCAACTCTGACTCCACAGCCCTGGGGACCTAAAGGGGAGACTGTGTGCTCCTTTGACTGCTGCCTGTGTCTAACTGACACAGATTATAATGTATAAGCTTATATAAATATGCTAATAAATTACTAAGTGTAAAAAAATATAAAACAGTTATACTTTCATGGCATTATAAAAAAAAAAGTAAAAAAAAAAAACATAAAAAAGTGTAGACAAATAAAAAATAAAATAAATAATAAAATAAAAATAAATATTAATAAAAAAAAAAATTGTGCATACATTACACACAAAAAAAAGCCCCTACACATATTAGGTATCCACACGACTGTAATCTGTAGAATTAATTGAACAAGTAACTAAGTGGAAAATGTGAATAGTGTAAAAAAAAATTCAAGAATTGAAAAAAAAATTTGCAGTAATTTATAAGTGAACTTAAACTATTCCTCCAAAAAGTACAACTCCTCGTGTTCGGCTTAAAGGGCTAAAGACAATATTTTCTTTTTACCAACCATGTGGCACCATTACATCTCTGGTGGAACAATTTGAACTACTGCAACAGCAGTTCAGAAAGAACGGACATACCCCACAGAAGGCTTCTGGGACTTCTCCATTTTGTACATATGTTGCCTCAGGTTATACAACAATTTGTTAAGGAGTAGTTACATTTATACAGTCTGACAGTTACAAAGGGCCTTTGAGGACAACCATAATGCTGATGTGACCCTCAATAAAAATAAGTTTTCTACCCCTATTTGATCTGTATCAGCATGAAATATTCAGGCAGCAGCCACCTTGGGCATGACCCAACCTTGGATCTGCACATGTTCTGCAGACTGTGCCTTTTGTGTGGGAGAGAAGCTGTCAAGCTGCGTACTTCTCGAAACTGTTACTTGTTATGGGACTGCCAAGCATATGTGCCTATGTTCAAGAGATCAGAATTAGGTCCTCAACATTTAGCATAAAAAAGCAATACCCAGCTCTATGTCTGGTATCCAGGTGCCATCTCTTCTCAGGTAAGTGACTCACGCTCCCATCCATCCACATTATGTAAAGCGTGATTCTGTGGACCAGGTCGCCTTCTTCCATTGCTCAATGGTCCAGTTCTATTCATGTGTCCACTGCAGGCACGTTTGGTGGTGGACATAGGTCAGCATGGGCACTCCGGCCAGTCCGCAGCTACACAGCCCCGTGCACATTGAGCTGTGATGCCCACTGTGTCCTCACATCTTTCTATCATAAACAACTCACAGAAAAAAGACCATACTTACAGGCAGATTAAAAATGAATTCCCAGCAGGAGATAGAAAAGCTGGTGCAAAATACTGAGACATACACACCTACTATTGAGCAATTAGTATTATAGCTGTGGATTGATAAACCTTCTATAGGGACCAGTCACCATACTGGCTTACAGCCTATTAGTGACCCTCATACTATTCATTCAGATGGGCTTACGAGCACCCTTCAGACACACAATACTAAAGATTTTTTTCTGTGAAAATTATGTTTTCCATTGATACTCAGATACTCAGAATGCACCATTTTAAAACCATATGTAAACCCAGGTAAAAAAAAAAGCAGAGTACCCATGGACAAGCTCAATGTCTAATTTAGGACATATTCAGACTTGGTGACTAGGCAGCACCAGCTGAAAATACAGCCTGGTTTGTTCTTCCTTCATTCTGTGACCTTTGGACCAATTCCCCACCATTTGCAACAATACTATTCCTTTGGAGAGAAGTAATACAGATGTGGAGCGTGGACCACTTTAGCAGTGGTCTAAAGGTATAATATTGTATAATACTAGATACTCCCTCCTAGTAGGTGGCTATAATAGGAAATGCATCCACTTTAGGACAGAGTTCTTGTGCCAACAACTGTAATCTATATAAATAAATATCTACAGGGCACAGTGGAGTGAGTTTTTATGAGATGGCTCCACCCTCACTTGGTCCTGCCCACATAACAATGTACTTTCCTGTAGAGCACATGGTGACAGCTTGGTTATGTTCACACGGCGCCTGTCTCACTGCAGGACGCCAGGTGTTTGGCTGTGTCTACACTGCTTAGGAAAATGATCGTATCTTCGGCGCTTTTCATTTTTTAAAAGCGCCGAAGATACGATCGTTCCTGCGGCCCCATAGACGGCAATAGGAAAGACGAGCTGCAGTCTACACAGCTCATCTTTCGGCAGCGGCGCATTATACAACGTGTTGTATAATACGCCGCCGCTTCTCGTTTTCTTGCCGTCTTCCCATACAATACTATTGTATGGGTGACATCAGGAAAACGAGAAGCGACCGTGGTTTTTGTACAAAGCGTGACAAAAGCCGCAGTCCTGCATCGGAGAAGAATCGGCCGCTTTTGTCCGATGCAGTGTAGACATAGCCTTTAAGAAGTATGCGCTGGCCAATGCATACTTCTAAAGCACTCAGGTGGTGGCCCCATTCACTTTCTTCATCCCTGGTGTGCAGGCACCAGGAAGAAATGACATTTCGCTTCTTTCACCCGGCGCACAGTATACATGGGGGAAGACGGAGAATAATCATAGCTCTCTATAGGAGTTAGTTACAGTCCGTAAGATAGATAAATAGATAAACATGATATGTGATAGATATTTATGAGATAAATAAAATAAGTAAACATGACAAAGATAGATGAGATAGATACATAGATAAACATGAGATAGATCGATAGATAAGCAGGTAGAAGGATAAATATGAAAAAGATAGATAGGCAGACAGACCAATAAATAAACAGATATGAGATTAGATAGATTGAGATTTAGAGAAATGTCTATACATTGGCAACTAAAACAACAGCATATAACTGGGGCTCTCATTTCTCTCTGGATTCAAATAGATGTCCAGCCAGGGCCGCCAACAGAAATTTCAGGGCCCCAACAGGGAAATG